>JADRCC010577204.1:0-35861 GCA_019843855.1 Hylomyscus alleni
GTTTTAGATGAGTTGGTGCACACAAAGATCTTCTAGTCTAAGACGACATGAACTTTATAGAAATGGAATTTGGAATTTGGAAGTGAGTATGGAATTTGTTTGTTTAATTTTTAGGTTTTTCTTCTCATTTAGGGTCAGGAGACCATTTGGAATGCTAGAAAGAAAAAAAAACATTTGTTTTGTAACAGTGAAAAAATTGAATATATATGACAGAATTAGGCATCACTGAAATACTTTACAATAGAATCATAAAAGAATGGCTGCTGAATTCTACACATTTGCGTCTATTTTATGTTGTTTACTTTTTGTTTATATTTATAAATTATTCTATTTAGATCTCATTTATCAGCTGATTTTATTGGTACAAGAACTGGAAAAATACAGAAAGGTCTTCCTTGCAGGGTTAACAAAGAAACACTGGGATGCTGACTCGATGGCTATTTGAATTGTCCGTGCTTTTTGATTTTCACTTTTGTCTTTGTTTTTTTTTTTATTTCATTTTTGGGCAGTGAATGTGTTTTGGTTTTATAATCTGAAAAATAAACCATATGAGTAGATCTTATTTATGAAGCAGAGTTTCTCACTTGTCTAGGGACTGAGACGACCAGGTCAATTTGACCGTGTTAACTCTCCATCTGGAGATGACACAACCAGTTACACTTGGCCTTGAGTGGCACTCTGGTTAGCTCAGTAGATAGACTGGGTGTGACTTTGGTTGGTTCACTTGATGATTCATGATCATCAATAACTGTTACAAAGACTACATCACTTGTTTCCTATAAATTCTAAGTCTTTTTATTGTCTTTTTTTTTTTAAATTAAGGCAACAAATTCAGTTTGAAAAATACTTTTAAAGCCAACTATTTCTGAACCTTTTATTAACTCTTTTGGTGTTGTTGAAAACAATATTCCTTTAAGCAGATTCTTTGTCAAGAAAGTGATTTGGACTTTTTCGGCAGCCTCCTTTCATGGGCTTCTTGACTTGTATACAGTCTATGGAAGCAATATGGATGCTTCATTCCTTTTCGTTTGTTGAAATTAATCTTAAAAGCAAAGTCTCCAGTAGCAAATCTCATATAAAAAATCCCCCCTCTTGCGTTTTTGTTTCTTTGTATCTTCTTAACTCCTTTCTTCCTTGTTCTAGAAAACTTGACAGCAGGTGTTACTTGTCCCTTGCTTCTGAGATTGTAGCCTGCATTTATCCGGGTCTAATTATATTTGGTCCTGCATGATGGCAAGCACTGAGGTGGCACACTGAGAGCTCACAGAGCACTGAAATCTTGCTAGTACTGGCTTTCACAGTTCATCACTCATGACTGGTGTCACACAGGGTTTGCAGTTAAGATGGGAACACCCAGCAGCTGGCCATCCAGCTGCTAGCTCATCAGTTTGAGAAGTGAGTCTGTTTCCGTCCAAGTCCTTGCATGCAAAGTGTGCGTGTGTGCGTGCGTGCGTGCGTGCGTGCGTGCGTGCGTGTGTGTGTGTGTGTGTGTGTGTGTGTGCCTCTAGTGCTTTCCTCCATGTTTTCCCTTCTATCTTCTCTGTCCTGTGTTAAAACAGCTGTTCATGTCTTCTCCAGGCATAATTTCCACCATCAGTGAAAATCAGAAGCCACACAGTGGGTGAGACATTCCCTCAGAAAATAGTAAGGACCGAACCTCAAATTAGGATGTTGTAAAGTTGGCCTCCTCCTCTCAGTTCTGCGTCTAGAATTTGGGAAGAATGTGAGAAAGTCCTTTCGCCCATCCCTTTGCCTCCTCTGGATAAACACATTTGTCCCTTCCGTTGTAAAATTATGAGTCTGGAGTAGACCATGAACTGAAGTGCTTCAACCCATGAGCAGGTTCTAACTCATAAGCCTGAAAAGGAGAGTCCCATAGTAACGTGTTTGAGAGATAGACAGAAGCAAATTTGAGAGTGACAGCCATCCAGAGCTGGGATACTTCCATGAAACTGGGTGAGGGGATGTGAGGCAAGGACACATAAGAATATGCCATATTTGTTCAGCTCAGCTTCATGTTGACTTTATGTGGGGAAGAGTAACCTAATCCATAGAGGGATTAACTAAGACTTCCAGAGGCTCAAGAGCCTAAGTGAACAGGAACCACAGATTGTTGTTTATTTAGGTGCGTCATATTCTGATGCCACTCTCCTCATTGGTGAGAGAGGGAGAGAGAAGGTCAGAGAGGAGAGAAGAGAGAGATGGGGATGGAGAGAGGAAAAGAGAAAGGGGAGAGAGAAATGTCTGTATCTAGATAAAGTTTTAAATGCGCATCTTATGATTAATACTGACAACTGTTAAGAGGTTTAAATGGAAGGAGCTTAGTGGACACCCTGGCATAGATACGGGGATAGTGTATAGATGCAGAGATGATAGTGAATAGATGTGGAGATGGTGTATAAATGTGGAGATGATGGTGTACACATATAGAGATGGTACATAGATATGCTGATGATATATAGATGTAGAGATGGTAGATGTAGAAATGGATGTGGGTATGGCATATAGATGTGGAGATGATGGTGTACAGATGTCCAGGTGGGCGAGGTATTCAGGGAGCAACCAGGACAGTCTAGCCTTCAAGAATTGGCAACAGCAGATGATACTTTTTGGTTCCAGGACAGAAAGGGCCAGTGAGACTTGGCCCATACAGATAGATGTGCCACAGTGGAAGCCATTATAGAGAATTTTAATTCAGCAACATGGTCACTCTGTCAAGAGATCACATATCTGGCTGTAATGCAAATGTGCCACACACCTTTAATCCCTCTAGCTGGAATATACCCGTCTAGTCCCTCTGACTAGAATATAGACACACCCTTATTATACAACTTTAATCTTAAACCATGATGTCTAATTGAGAGGCAGACAAAGTGATTAATCAGAGAAAGATTTGACAGAATAAGTCAGAAACAGGTTATACCCAACTCTCATGAGAACAGACAGGAAAGAGGATCTACTTAAAGAGCCATGAGGGAGAGAGTCAACTGAGCTCAGTCAGTTAGTGGTGTTTAGTTTAGATGGGTGCAGTTCAATTGAGTTAGCTGAACTGAATTTGGAGCAGTTCAGTTCATGGAGTTTAGAGGCAGCCTTTCCAAGCAGAGCAATTCAGTCAGAAGCCAAGAGAAACCAATTTGAGTCAGTCAGCAAGAAGAGAAGTTTGAGCCAGACCAGCTGAGTGCACCAAACCAGTCAGAGTTCAGAAAGAGCAAGAAAAGAGTGAGTTTATTTAGTAGTAATACTTAGGGCCTGGAACATTCTAGGTCTAGGTTAGCAGACAGAGGCTGGAAGCTAAAGCCTTCAAGGTCTGGGCTTGCAGAAGTTTAGTTTATACAGATGTTAGAAGCTTCCAAGCCGAGGCCCAGGGATAGTTAGTTAGAAATGCTCAGCCCAAGCCATGTATATGAAAAGCTTGGGTATGGCGCTCATCTCATTCCATCATCTGAAGAAATAAAAGTGATATTTACATTTACAAGCCCTGTTGGGAGAAAGTACAAAGGGAGCTGGGGATATACTTATTTAACCTTGAATTGAACTTAGTCTTGCCTGTCTACTATCAGTATCTCTGCTTCCCAACAGAAAGCCAGGGCCCAGAGCCTGGCTGGTACACTCTATCAAAGCCAATGCCATGCGTCTAGACTGAAAGGCAGAAAACAATGGGGGAGGGGGACAAGAAGTGAAGAATAATACACTTCAGCCACTCACAAGCAAGACCAACCTGGCATCATCTCTTCAGGTCAGAACCATGGATAATGAAACCAATCTGTGAAATTAAGTAAAAAGGGCAAACTGTACATGGAATCGCCAGCTTCCCAAGCTTGGGAATGGTACAGAGAAGTAAAACCCCAGGCCATAGTAGGACACTGGGTGCTGGGAACAATGCAACTTGCTCCTTGACTGAGTAAGGCACTTCGAACTTCAAGGTTATGTTTTTGCTCTAGGTCCTGGGGAAGATAAGCTGTATCTGGTTCTGCTTCTTTCCTGCCCACCCCGCCAGGAAGCACAGGTGTCTAATTCTCAATAGATCCCACTTTTGCCTGAAGTAGTTTGGAAATGGAGCTGCAGGGTTCATCCCACGTCTCATTTTCTAGACTTCACACTCTTCCTATGGAGAGTGCACCACTGCAGAGCTTAAAAAAGTAAGGTGAAGTACAGCCCCTTCACTCTCCCCTAAGCGCAGCACAAGTGTAGCTGTGCCTCTGGTTTCATAGTCCATGAGATCCATCTGATTGTTCATTAGCCAATCATATTTATTAAGCTCTTGCTATACAAACTGTATGGAGAGGCTTGGTGTACGCGCTAGTGTTTTTCAGATGATGAGGCAATTGACCGTAGACGAGGGCCTCAAAACAACACAAGCCTGTTTTGTTCTAATTTTAGAGATCAGAGGTCTGAAATGAAAGTAGGGGCTGGACAGCGCTCTCTCCATTGGCTTAGAGCAAGGTCATGCTTTGCCTCCTCTGCTTTCTGCACCTTGTCTTGTGGCAGCATCTCACCACCCTGGCCTCTGTCTTTACATGGAATGTGTCCATATCTCCGACTCCTTTTCTTCGGGATGATTTTATCTTGAAATATTAAATGCTATAAGGTGCTAGGATTTCATGATCTTTAGGGAACACTAAAAGGCATCTTGCTACTGAACACCTGTGCCTATCATTGTGAACACGGGTGTGCGTTTTTTCCTTAAATATTTCCACTCGCTCCCAGTTTTCCTGGAAAGCACTCTCTCTTTCTCCCTCCCTGGCCCCCTCCCCTCTGTGTATCTGTTCTAAAATAAACTGAGTGCTCTTTTCACCCTCTCTGCCTTTCCTAAAT
Source organism: Hylomyscus alleni (assembly GCA_019843855.1). NCBI lineage: Eukaryota > Metazoa > Chordata > Mammalia > Rodentia > Muridae > Hylomyscus > Hylomyscus alleni. Next base: position 4,816 of record JADRCC010577204.1, read on the forward strand.
TGTCTTATTCCATCATGAAATTCTCATCTTCTTGCCTGAACTTTCTTGGGTACTGTAAATCTAAACACACCTTTTCTTTTAATGAAAAAAGAAATCTTTCTTGCTCTTAAAGTTCAGCTTCTCTGCTTCTATGCCCTCAGGGGACCTTCTCAATGGTCCATTCTCATCCACGGTCTGGAGACAGGCCATGGCGTCATTACATTAGAAAAGGAGGACTTTTCCTGGAGTTTAAAAATTGTTTCTATTTTGTGGCTTATTGATTTCTGGTGCCTTTCAGAAGCCTGCCTGAGACAAGAGGTAGATAGAGGTGGGAAGATTTCTTACAACTATGCAGGCAAACTGCCATTTTCCATATTGCTCCATATTCCAATATAGACATCAAACTTAGTGTTAGCTTCAGTCTCACAACACATTCAAACAGTACTCCCTTATCTACACAAAGCTTGCCTAAAACTACAGATAGCATTACATCTTATTCATACAATATCCTCCCTCTCACACGCATGTCACAGTGTGGATCCACCCAAAGACATGGATTGAATGTGTGGTTCTCAGCCCAAGAACTGTAGGAGGACATTTATAATGTTGGACCACTGAGGATGTGTCCTTGAAGTGGATATTAGAATTCTTGCCTCTATTGTCACTCACCTCATCTCTCCCCACTCTCTCCATACTGGCCTTTATCAAGTAAGCAGTTTACTCTGTCACATACTACTTTCACTGTGATATATGGCTGTATTAGTCAGGGTTATCTGGAGTAATAAAACTTGTAGAATGAATCCTGCTTCTATCTCTATATATAATCTATATTTATATCTCTGTATCTATCATCATCTATAACAATCTATTGATATATCTAAATATTTATATGTATCTCTAGATAGAGATAGATAGATAGGAGATTTATTAGAATGACTTATAGCCTATGGTCCAGCTAATCCAACAAAGGCTGCTTATAAATGGAAGATTCAAGAATCTGGTAGTTGTTCAGCTCATGAGACTGGATGTCTCACCTGATTTTCAGTATATTCTAGAATCCCAGAGATGTAGGCTTTCATTCCAGTGAAGAAATGAACTTGCTATCAAGAGGACAAAAAGCAAGAACTTTCTTCTTCTATGTCCTTATATAGACTTCCTGCATGTTAGGCGCCGGCCAACGTCAGCCACGCAAGCATAGCACGTCGCTCACCTACGCATGCGCTTGACTCATACGTTGCCCATCCCACCGTACCCTCCCCGAAAGGGTGACGCAGTATCGGCAGACACTGCTGAGCCAATGAGGCGTTGTGCAATGTTGGCAGACATTGCTGAGCCAATTAGGCATCGACACATCCACACAGTAGAACTTAAAAGCTGACTGCCCCGTGGGTCGGGGTCCTTCTCTCACTTCAACAAGGGTGCTCCTAATAAAGTGTGATTGAGAAGAATCCTGTTGTTGTCATCCTTCCTGCTAGCAGGTGGACGCAACAAGTGGTGCTCGAAACCCAGGAAAATAACATCAGGCACCAGAGAGGACCCCCGAGGAGAAAATCCTAGGGAGGATTCAGAACTCAACACACAGGAGCGGCGGTAGCGGTAGTGGAGTAGAGGTGAGAAAGGCCTTGGCACCTGCAGAAGGCGTGGCTCAGGTTAGAAGTGGCTTCCAACTTCAACAGATCTGGATTAAAGGAATGTTTTCCCACCTCAAATATTTGGATTAGAATCTGATCTTTCCACTTCAAATTAAGCAAAAATCCCTCATAGGTGTGGCCCATTTTTGGGTTTTAGTCAGGTTGGCCACCAAGAACAGCCATCACAATGATTAAGCACAGGCCAAAAGTGATTTAAAAAAAAAAAACAAAACAAAACAAAAAACAATTGGCCATGTACTGAATAATTGTGACTGAAACCATTTGGCTACCATGTAACTGAAACCTTGGGAAATGAGACAGTGCATAGAAAAGACTACTGCAGAATGTTAAGGGCTCCACGCAAAGCCATAAAGTGAAAATATTAAAACAGCAAAGTGTTCAAATGTGAAGTTGTAAATTTGTAGTGAATTTTGCACATCAGCTCCCACCGTTGGAGAGCTGAGATTCCAGACTCTTCTGGGGTAAAACAGAAGTGAAATAGGATTCACAACTGTAAGAGTGTAACGAAACCACCAAACTAGATCACTCCATAGGTAGAAAGGTTTGGGGGATCAAACTGCCAAGTGTATATCTTACAGTAGAAGGTGGTGAGTGTGTAGGGAGAAGCAAATGGCAGAAAAGCAAGTAGATTTTTGTATGACAGTCAGCAGGGTGGTGTCTTTGAGATGATTCAGGCTGCTTTGATTAATTAGAAATTTGATGCCCTTATCTGAGGCAGTTGACCCTTGGGGTGGATTAAGGGAGGGCCTGGTAACCAGAAACCTACCTTTGGAGATTCTTGAGCCACACTCAAGTTAGATTTCTGTTTACCGTTTAACAGTCCTTCTGTTTACCCTGTCAGTCTTTCTGTTTAGGACGTTTTCACCAGCACTGCCATTTTGGGGGCCCCACTTTGGATTTAACAATAGTAGCTAAAACTCGCTGAATCTTTTAATATGCTGACAACAGCCCTAAGCAGGTGTTCTTGATCACTCGTTTTGATAGCCCGTCTTTGGAGGGGATACCAGAAGGCTTGCCTCTCTTCTCACTGACCTCTTTCCCAGATCTCCCAGACAAGGAGGTGAAGCTTAGTAGGCTAAAGCTTCTGCGCCACCTTGCCTTCACATTCTCTTTCGGTCTCCTTTTTTCTTTCACTTCCTGTCAATCAAGAGCCTCCTGGTAAAGGGGCCTCATTTAAGTTTAGGTGATACAAGGAGCTTTGTTGATGAAAGGTCTCTTTCCAGTGCTGTGAGACAAGAAAGAGAAAACACTGGGATATTGATGGGTTGTAATATCAAGGACTCAGATACTATCCAACTCCTAGGGCCTCAACAACCAAGAATAGAAATAACTTATAGAGCTTGAAAGAGTTGAACATAGAAGGACCCTGGAGTCTTCCTATAGGTATTTTCTAGCCTGGAGTGACCTTGAAAGGGTATATTAAATTCTTTGACCTCCTTTTAAAGACTTTCAGGAAGGGAACCAACTTGTTCCTATTTCCCCAGTATTTTCTCAATTTTAGTACTTAATATTTTATTCTTCAAGAATGCTTTTGGTTCCAGGCAAATTAGAGTGGTTATTATGCTGCCTCCAGGGCCCTGTGACATTGGTGCTACCTTGTGTATTGGAGTAGAGGCATGGTGGCCTTCAGGAAGCCTGATTCCACCTATTCATTTATTTTATCAACTATTTAGTGAAAATAAAATTAAGACTGTAGAGTCAGGAGTTTTATCATGAGTCCAAGCCTGCCTGGATATGAGTGTTCGTAACTTTTACCCTTTGATCATCATTATTTGGAACAATCAAGAGACAATTATGTATTACCCAATTGGGCAATTATGTATTACCCAAGATTCAAGATGCCCTCCAAGAGATTACAGGACTCATGATCTCTATATATTTCCGTTTTGTTTACTTGTCTAATCCCTAGCGCCTCCCCCTTTTCTCCTCCCCTTCTTCCTTCTTTTTGGAGACAAGGTTTCACATAACCTACCTGGTCTTGAACTCCCTATGTAGCCAAAAATAGACTTAAACTCATGACCTTTCTGAATACTACAACCTTTTTTTTAGAATACTACAACCATCACACGTAGCTCTGTTCTTTACTTTCCACTGACCAATGAGGCCTTTGCTTCTATCGGCCTTTAGTTGCCATCCAGACTCTCCCTTGTTCTGTTATAATCAGAACATCGATCCAAACCTTTCTGACTCTTGTGTTTTTCGAACTTCAATTTCTTGAGCCTCAAATGAAGTCCATCTTGACTTTTGCCGTTTGAAGCGTTTGCCATTCCATGGGAGTAGTACTTACTGAGAACATGCTATGTTCATGGTGTTGTTCTAGCCACCATGGGCCCCACAAGTAAACATGGTGAAGGTTGGACCTCTCAGACAGTGAAGGTCAATAAACAAGGCAAACATAGTTGCTTAGAGTACAGCCTTGAGAAATGTTGAGTGCCGTAAAGAAGACATGCAGTACTTAAGTACAGAATGGAGGCTCTGGCTCTGTGGGAATGGGCTCATAGTCAGTCAGAGAGGGCTCTCTAATGGGTGCCTGTGAGCATCCCTGAGTGAAGAGTCTGCGTTCATCCTGGAATACAGACTGTCTGCAACTGACTGCATATGAATGCTGCTTCCTGCTCCACACTTCCTGCGGCTTCCCTTTGTTCTCTCACTTTAGACTTCTCCATTTCCTCTTCTTCAATCCCAGAGAATGTTCCTTTGCTCCCCCCTGTGTCAAATGCAAAGTCCCTGTGAGCAGCGCTGTGCAAACCTGCTGACTGTTCTTTATCTGCCAGCCTCAGTGTGGTCCAGAGGCAGATGTGGAGAGGAGCTAGGTAGATCCTGGGGGTAGAATGTAGTGAGGAGAAGAGCTGAGAGAAGATTTTGTCATGCTGGGGCCGGGGAAGATAAACTCTCACCTCTAAATTGGGCTTGAGGGATTCCAGATCCAGGGATAACTTTGCTGTAGGTCCTGGGTTCTGTCACATTCCATCTTTAAAGGATCTCAGAAGGATATAGGCCACTAAGTCCAGAAGTTAGGGAGCGTACTTGAGGGCTCTTCTGAGCCTAGCACCAGTTGACTCTATTCTCCCACTCTTGCCAATTTATGTAATCCAAAGTAGGGTTACATAAATAGGCATAAGTAGGTAAGCATAATAATAATAATAATAATAATAATAATAATAATAATAAGCATAAGTAGGTAAGCCAAACCCAGATAGTCTCTCATCAAAAACATAAAAATAGATCTCAAGACTCCTCCTGTTGGCACAATAGCCAAAAGCCAATACAGCCATATTGAACTTGCTTTGCCTCTGGAATTTAAAAGAATGGAAAAGACAGTAATTGCTGGTTTCTTCTTAGACCACAGGAAGCCACCCGTCACTATCCATTAACAGCTGCTTTTCAAGAATGTTTTCCTTATCTCCTTTAGGAAGAAGTAGATGACAAAGCAAAACTAAAAAGCTATTTGTCATATCCCAGGCAGAGGAGCTAACCTACTCCTAAATAACCACATAGTTTTTGGTGACACACACTTGCTGGGTTTACCAGGGCCACATTCATTTGTCTGTTTGTGGTTGCTCTTTTTTTGGTATGTGTGTATGTTGGAGTGTGTGCATATATATGCATTTTTTCTGTAGTGGATTTGTGTGCACATGGTATGTGTGTGTGGGTGTGTGTGGTGTGTGTGTGTGTGTGTCTGGTGTGTGTATGTGTGTGTGTGTGTGTGTGTGTGTGTGTGTGTGCATGTGGAGGCCTGAGGCCTTCCTTGATAGCTCTCTACATTTGTTCACTGGCAGAGACTCTCAATTGATCCTGGAGCTCATGAATATCACTAGTTTGCTAGCCAGCTACAACATTTCTGGGCTATGGAGAGCATTCAAAATCTTCTCTGCTAGCTGTTTTGAAATATATAATCAGTTGTTATTGATCATGGCTACCGCACTGTTGTAGGAACATTACATTTTCTTTTTACCCTGTACACATTGCCTCCCCTCTTCCCATCTCTCCCCCCACATCCTCCTGCTGACTATTGTTATTTTAAAACTTCTACAAAATAATGTTTCTAAAGATCGCGCTCCATGTATAATTAAGACTATGCAGTCTTTATATTTTTATGGTCAGCCTTAGCTTCTAAACAGAGTGATCATTTTGTTTTAATACATTTCCTCCCAAAGAGTGCTAGCTCCTGACAAAATAACTCAACATAAGGAAAGAGTCAAGTCTGCCAACACACCTATCCTCACTTGCTGATGCGAATTGAGGACACTCACCAGTCTTTAATTTCTTGTCAGGCTGTGTCATGGTCTTAAGATCTCTATTTAGAGGACTTGATGACATTTCCCTTAAATTAAGTTTTGAAAGTAAAATTTATTATTGAGTGTTTATATTACCTCAGAGCAATTTCTCAATGGTAACTACTGTTTCTTTAGATCAAACAGACCTACTATGGGTTTCTGGTTTCCAAAGAAACTATAGACTCCTGAGGATCAGAGCTCACCTAACCTGGGTGTTTTCAGAAAAGTCTCCCTTTTTCAAGACTCACCAGAGACCCTTGCCTTTGGAGGGTTATCGAACACTGTGACTCTTAGAAGAGTTCAAGTCTTTTCAAAGAATTTATTATTTTTATGTGTCTCTATGTGTGTGTGTGTTTGTGTGCATTATATCTATAGAGGATCCTGCAGAGGATATTCAAGGGCATTGGATCCTTTAGAGTTAGAGGTCGTTGTGTACCACAATATGGGTACTAGAACTGAACTTGGGACCCTTATAAGATCAGAAGGCACTCTTAATAACCGAGCCCCTTTTCTGATCCCACAATTCATTTTAGATGTTGGGTCGTGGCCCATCTGTATAAAATCAAACTCAGGAGATGTAAAAAAATTTTTTTTTAAAGTTAGGAAGCCCCAAAAGGATTGTCAGGTGTGTCCTATTGAAAAGGACCCTTGACATAGGTTAAACAAGGGCCTAAGTCTTTGGTTCTTACATGAATCCCCAGGATGGTTCTTTTCCTATGTGCTCCTTTTCAGAATTAGGGAACTAGAATTCTTTTTTTTTTTTTTTTTAAATTTATTATTATAAATAAGTACACTGTAGCTGTCTTCAGATGCACCAGAGAGGGCATCAGATCTCATTACGAGTGGTTGTGAGCCACCATGTGGTTGCTGGGATTTGAACTCAGGATCTTCGGAAGAGCAGTCGGTGCTCTTACCCGCTGAGCCATCTCACCAGCCCGGGAACTAGAATTCTTGATCAGGAAGGCAGGAGTCTTCAGATTTAAGAAGCCTGCACTAGGGCATTATGGTCTTCAATCTTGAGAAGTTTGGTTTCAACTCAAATCTGGCCAGGTGGGAGAATGTCATATTTCCTCCACTGAAAGTCACTTCGTGAAAACGATAAAAGGGTATTCTCGTTCATGAACTTCACAGATACCTGCATGGCTGGGCATCTCCATGACATTTGAAACAGCTTAACATAGTTATTTGAGTTTCCTTTCTGGGCAAGGCTATCAGGAAACACAGATGAGTAAGGGCATGGGCTCCCTGGTAAGGAGCTGACAAAAGCAGAGATGGTAAAGAGTTTACATATAGTGTGGTGACAGCAGAGTGGCCTGTGCACAGAGGACAGAGACACGAACACTGAGATGTTCTGTGTTGCACTACAATCCTTATGTGCCGAATGTATGCTAGAGCACACAGACCTAAGGCTCATAGCTCAGTGACTTCTCACACATGCACACAACTCTTACAGCCACTGTGAGAGTCTGGCACCCTAGAAGGCTCCTGAGTGCTCCTCACCACTACGGTCAATATAAACCGTGACTCTGCTCACTACCATAGGAGATTATTTTTAATGATTTTTTTTTAACTATGTGCATATTGAATCATCCAGTATAAATTCCCTTTTGTCTGAGTTCGGTCGATCGGTATTATCCTGTTAATACTTCCTTTGTTGTTCACTTTGCCATTTCTCCTTCACTGGTCTGCAGCCTTTACCGTGTGGCAACTGCGAGTTAATTCCCCTGACCTCTGCAGGTTGCTTGGCTTGTTTCTGGTTTGATTATGAATACAGCCAGTTAGAAGCAATCTTGGATATTCTTTGGCGCAGGCAACCAAAGAGGAAAAGAATAACCAAAGGGAGGTGGGGTGTGGTGTTGATATCTTATTTAGGGCTGAGCACTCTGCAGCCCCTTATTCTTTGCAAACTGATGAGTTGTTGGTCTCTGACTTAATTGTAATCTCCTCTAAAAGAAACTTCTTTGATGAGTGTTGAGAGATGCACTAGCTTATAGATATAAAGATAAGTACTTAGGAGGCAGTTAAATACTGTGTCTATTTAGCAGGACACTTGTAGTAGGTTCTTTAAAAAGGGTGGGGGTCAGCCGGTTGTGGTGGCGCACGCCGGTAGGATTTGCTGAAGGAGGCAAAAAGGGTGGGGGGTCCTCAAAAGAAGAAATACAAATGGCCGAGAAATGTTTTTTTTTTGAAGTCTACTATATCCTTAGTCATCAAGGAAATGCAAATTAAAACTACTTTGAAATGTCATCTTACCCTAGTCAGAATGGGCTAAGATTAAAAAAAAATATCTAAAATATGACTACAAAGGCTGGCAGAGATGTAGGGGAAAAGGAACATTTATTCACTGTTGGTGGGAGTGCAAACTGGTACAGCCATGATGGAAATCAGTGTGAAGGTTCCTGGAAAATCCAGGAATAAATCTACCACATGATTCAGCCATAGCACTCTTAGGCATCTACCCAAAGGACTCTGTAGCTTACAACAGACATACTTGCTCATCCGTGTTCATTGCTGCTTTAGTCACAACAGCTAGTAAATGGGAAAAGCTTGTACGTCTATAAACTGATGAATGGATAATGAAAATGGGTGTATTTTCCACACGGTGGAAAAGCATTTGGCTATGCAGAAAAGTAGACTCATGAAATTTGTAGATAAGTACATACAGCTGGAAACATGACCCTGAGTGTAGTAACCTAGAATGAGAAAGACAATGGCAGCTTGCTCTTTTCCATATGTGGACTGTAGCTTTGAATCCTTAGATACATAGGTTTAGGTTGGAGTACCCATAGAAGTCAGGAAAGCCGGAAAAGGCTGTTGCAAGGGGTACTTGCAAGGCTGAGGAGACACAGTAAGACAGGAGACTGGGAATACTGCAGTAAGTGTTAGATGAGGTGGGAGGTGGCAGGGCAAGGTTGAGAGGGAATGTGGAGAAGGATAATTAACACTAAAGACTGTTTTAAAAAAAGCCACATGGAAACTGACTACTGTAGACTTCATGGACTACACACACACACACACACACACACACACACACATAAAAAGAGTTTGAAATTTGTTACCCACTAAGAGGTCATTGCCTCTAGGTTTTCAAATAAGACATTCAGAGCTAGGTATGGGAAGCTTTTTAAAAATTAAATTAATTTATTCACTTTACAACCCAACATCAGCCCTTCCTCTCCTTCCAGTACCCCCTTACAAGAGTCCTTCCCCCATTCCACCTTTCCCTTCTCTTTTGAGAAGGGGAAGCCCCATGGGAAGCTGTGTTGAACTGTTGGTCAGAGGACCCTCAAAAATTACAGGCTGTTTCTACTGCTGTTGGTTACTTTATAACTTCATGCTAAGACCCTGTTTGTAAAGATACCCCATACCTGAATCATTGAACATGGAGAAGTCAAGCTGGGACTGAGCTGGCAGCTCCATGTTTATTGGCTAGCTATACATGTTCCAAGGGGAATAAAGCAACCACCAGTCTTAGTCAGCTGTGAATGCCTTGAACTGCTATAATAATACGTGGTCTAATAAGATCTGCCCATTGGAGAAACGGTGGCACAGATCTTATAGAAGTAACCAACTACTTTCTGACTGGATTTAAGACATACGCCACAAGACAGATTCATGCCTGCCACTCTAAACAGGACCAGGAACTTGTAGCTTGGTAGGTCATATGCCCTGTAGGAGAACATACTACTATTATATAGCTAAATGGACATAGCCTGGAACTCATGATATAACCTAGGCTAGCCTTGAAATTGTGGTGATTTCTACCTCAGCTTCCCAAGATCCAGGACTGCAATGTGATCGATCATGCACAGCTCTTTTCATTCCTCTTCCTCCTCCTTTTCCTCCTTTTCCTCCCCCCTCCTCCTCCTCCTCTTCTTCCTCTTCCTCTTCTTCCTCCTCCTCCTCCTTCTTCTTGCATAGAAATAATTTTGAATTAATTTATTTATTCACGTTATACCTCAATATCAGCTCCCCTCTTTTCCCAGTACTCCTCATACAGATCCCCCCCCATTACTCTTTCTCTTCTCCTCTAAGAAAGGGGAGCATCCCTGGGTATCACACCCCCTCACTCCCTACTCTCAGAACGCCAAGTCACTCTCCACTGAGGCCAGACAGGCGGCCCAGTTAGGAGAATGAAATCCACAGACAGGCAACAGATTCAGAAACAGTCCCCATTTTTGTTGTTGGGGGACCTACATGTAGATTGACCTGCACATCTGCTACATATGTGTGGGGTGGGAACCTAGGTCTAGCCCATACTTGCTCTTTGGTTGGTGGTTCAGTCTCTGGGAGCCCCCAAGGGTCCAGGATAGTTCACTCTGTTGGTCTTCCTGTAGAGTCTTTGTCCTCTTTGGGTCCCTCAATCCTTCCCCCAACTCTTCGACAAGATTCTGTGTCCTCCACCTAAATGTTTGGCTGTGGGCCTCTGCATCACTTTTCATTGGCTGCTGGGTGGAGCCTCTCAGAGGACAGTCATGCTAGGCTCCTATCTATAAGCATAACAGAGTATCATTAATAGTGTCAGGGATTGGTGCTTGCCCATGGGATGGGTCTCAATTTGAGCCTCTTTCATTCTTTTTTTTTTTTTGAGACAGGGTTTCTCTGTGTAGCCCTGGCTGTCCTGGAACTCACTCTGTAGACCAGGCTGGCCTCGAACTCAGAAATCTGCCTGCCTCTGCCTCCCAAGTGCTGGGATTAAAGGCGAGCGCCACCACCACCCGGCGCCTCTTTCATTCTTTAATGAATACTTTTGAGACAAATTTTCCCTGGCTCACTCCTTCCTCTCTGTTTCCCTTGTTTCTTCCTCCTTTCTCTCCTTCCTCTCTTCTTCCCTCCCTCCCATTTCTTCTCTCATTCCTTTTTTACCTCCTTCTTACCATCCTAGCATACCCTAATACATTTCATCTTCCTTACGTTTCTTCCTCCTTTCATTCCAGTTATAGTTCACTCTAGGAAGAAAGGATAGACCTCAAAAGTACCTGGCTATCTGTCCTGGTAGACTTGTGTGAGGAAAAACAATGCTTCCTGGATCTCTTTTCTAATTGGATATCTTTCTTTGACACATTCAATGTGTTCCCGAGTCTTTTCCTTCCTTTTGCTCTCAGTAGAATTGTGACTGACATTCATGCCTGGATTTTATAACAATGAGGAGTATTTGTCCAGCACAGGTGGTCTGGGCTTCTGAGACTCCATGCCTAGCAGTTACCATTCTGTTTATCCTCTCAGGAATCAAACTAGATGTCGTGTTGGCCAAGAGTAAGCATCAGGGAGAGGGACAGTAGTCCCTGTACTTACAGGAACAAAAATGTTCTTGTCAGTTGCATGTACCTTGGCCTCTTGGAACCTCAGAACTTTCTAGTTCTCTTATGTCAATAACAGATGGTTTTCTTTCTTTGAAGTAAATATGAAACACTTTATAAGTTAATTATCCCTCGTGTGAGGTTTTGAGATTTTAGGTATTATGGGTTTTTAAGTAATTGTTCATACCCACTGAGATACCTTGGAGCAGCACCCCAAGAAAAATGTGAAAACTGCTTAAGTTTCATATAGCCTCTTTTCTTTCTGATTTTTGAGGCACAGTTTTTCTATATAGCCCAGACTAGCCTCAACCTCCCTATCTCTTCACCTTATCCCCTCAACTGCTGGGACTATAGGTGTGCCAGGCTTATCTACATTTTTTTTTAAATTTGTAGCCTGAAATTAAGTTTAGGTACCATTTTTAAATAATCATGTTCACAGTGCAGAGTTTCACAGTGTGGAGTTTCTGCTGTGGTACCATAGCAGCCCCTGGAGAGGCCTGGGTTTTTGAGGAGTTGCAATTTCAGACTTTTGGATTAGGGAGGTTGAGCTGGCATCTTGTTGTGCACTGGATGGAGCCTTTGTTCCATTTCCCTACAGCACCCAGCATCACAGCTTATAGTAATGACTAGGTCCTAGAAACATGTGCTGCCAAACACCAGGCTGTTGATGTTGGCCATATGGTTTGTTGGTTGGCTTTGTGTGACTCTGAATTTCCCTGATAGAGTGAGATGGAGCTTGTGGGAAGAGTTGGACTTAAGACTTTCCTTTAACATGGGTGTCTCTGAAACCCTGAAGACTTCCCCATCTGTTTCCTTTTCAAAATGTGTGTTGGAGAGGGGCAAATAGTAACAGGTCCATAGATTCTAATCATGTTTGGAACTCTCTGTTTAATAAAACATGACTTTCTCAGTTAATTAGCATCTATCTCTCACTTTTAAGGGAAATGCAGTCCAGGATTCTACCTTATCGGAACCAAAGTCATGAAGATACTGGTGTGTGTGCAGCTATCATATCGTGTGAGGAAATCATTGCTCAAGGAGACTGGAAAATGTTGAAGAAAAATCTTTTCGATGATGGCAAATGGAATTTGTTCTGGGCTCAAGTTCTAAGCTTTTGAATTTAGAGTGGGCTCTGAGCCACATAGTACTCCCCGGATGACTTAAGAGGGAAATGAAAAATAAAGAGAAGACAAAAAATTGTTTAAAAAGTCTCTTGGTTCTCTTCAGACTTTTAGAATTACTCTGGTCACTCTCTAAGCCTAAATCACCCATCCATCAATGCCTACAGGCACACGGTCCCTGTGGGTTCAAATGGATCATGGCCTGGAGGAATGTGTTCTCTTTACAACACGGATAGAAGCACTGTCATTATTGGCTTCCTAGGACAGACTCTTTGGAAGGACTGTGGCTTAGGAACGATATCTTCACCACCCCCAAAGAATTGTGTTCATAAAGCCACATAACTCAAGTTAGGTCTGCTTTTATCCACTTTTGATAACATTTAGTTTTAGTTTCTCTCTGATGAACTTGAAAATGCTATCAATTTGGGTCCTATTTTAGTTCAGGCATTTGTGTGTGTGTGCATGGATGTGTTTGTGTGTGTGTGCATGGGTGGGTGTATGTACACATACATGTGCCCATGTTGGATGTCTTCCTTGGTTTTGCTCCTCTTTATTTGAGATAGTCTCTCACTGAACTCGGAGCTCACTGATTGGGCTAGACTGTTTGACCATCCAGCAAACTCCAGGGACCCTTCCTTGCTCACAGCCACATTCCTGGGTAAACGAAGGCACGGGCTTCTGTGCTCTGCTCTTTGAGCGGGTGCTGTGGATTTGAACTCAGTCCTCAAGCTCGCATGGCAAGTACTTTATGGACCGAGTCATCTTCCAAGTATGGTTTTTAGCTCAATGTTTTTTTTATTTTAAAATACTTTTGAAAACTAATTACAAAATTAAAAAAATAATTGTACCACTTATTCTCTTTCTTTTTCTCCCTCTAACTCATCCCACGTCCCTTCCTGCAGTCCCTCCTATTTCTCCTTTATTCTCTCTCAAATTGCTCTCTTATTGTTATTAACACACACACACACACACACACACACACACACACACATACACACACACCAACCTCTGAGTCTGTTTAGAGTTGCTTGTGGTTGTCTGATTTCAGGGACAACCTCTTTGTACTGGATAAGTACTTTTAGGAGGCTCATCCTTGGGAGTGACTAGTTCTCCCTCTCAGTAGTTCTTTGTGTAGGGGTAGGATGCCATGAGAGTTCCTCCTTCCCAGGCAGCACATCTGCTGGTACTGTCATTGTCCATGTTTTGTTTAAGAGGCCATACTGTTCTCATGGGTATAGCTTCCCTGTCATTTCTTGGAGACATTTTTTTTTTAAGAAAGGCTTTTCTTCCTAGACTTTAAAGTACATTGCAGTCTGACATGTAGTCAACAAGCTAAGCTCATCCCACTCCCAGCCCAATCAAGAAGGATCACTAGCCAAGGAGAAGGATCCCCTTTAGTAAACCAAGAAACCATAGTCTTTCTGTCCAGTAATCAGAAAGTACAGTCTGAGGTGCTGGGTACCACTCTCAGTGTGAACACTAAAAAGTTATTCCAAGTCACCAGATTAAACTGTGACTTTGATTTCATTATCCCATGAGGAAACGAGTTGTAGATCTTGCAAATGCTGCCCAGGAACCTGATCTTATAGGAATTGTTACCTCTTCATGCATGGTACAGAAATATCTCTACTTCCCAGGGCTTGTTGGTTGAGCTTTGTTGGCTACAGTGTGAGTATCCTGCAGTCCCCACACTGAGCCCTCTTCCTCTAGGTAGTCCTGGCAGATTGGGTAGATTCACTCTCTCATTATAGACATTTTTCTTCTCTCTAACTCTAGGGGTTCTTGGGTTGCTACTCTATGGGTATATTGGGGCAAAACCAACTATTCTCCTGGTATGGATATAGTGTGACCATTGAATATCCTACAGGAGGGGAATACCTTGGAGACCTATAGACTTTTTGGCCCCATGAGTTAGGGTAACAAACAAACCAAAACACACTGATAACTATGTGGTCACAATGAGACCATAGACACTACAGTTGAAGGAAAGTCTCCCTTGAGCCTCTAGCCACTATATCCTCCTGCCTACCAACCACACATGATCTTGGAAGGTTTTTGAATACAGAGGATATAGAAGGATAACTGAAGACAGGACTCAATGATACAGATTCTGAAATGTCACCATCCATGTTCACCCACCCATGAGATCACACTTTTCAGTGACATATTTGTTTCTGAGTTGCCCATATTCTTCTGAGGAACTACTTACCCATGTTATCATAATCCCGATAAATTCATTGGTTGGCCAAGCTGGACTTACTTGGATAGAATAATTTCTTTTTTTCTCTATTGTTGATGCCCTAGAAGAGATGAATGGATGCCTATTCACGTTTTTCTCAGGAACAGTCACATACAGAGTACACTGAATTTCATAACACAAATTAGCCATCTCCTCTGGGATATCCCTCCCACAGTCCCTTCAATTTGGGTTTGATACGGTACCAGCATTATGGATGCACACACTGTTATTGTTTGTGCCTCTGCTTCTCTCAGTACTTGGCGATCTTTGTGTTTGTAGAGTTGATTCAGGGTTGTCTATACAAAGGAAAGCAAACTTGTCAGTTAGCCATGGTGTGTAGTGTGAGCCTTGTGCCTTCTGGGATCAATTCTTTCCTTAAGAAAGTCGTTATTCTATTTGTCAATGGACGCTATGCTCTCCACAGAGCCCTGGGGCACTGTTGTGACTCTTTTGAGAAGTACCTGACGTTGTTCAGGGAAACCTCTGGGCTGGGAGTCCCAAGATCTGCCAGTCTACACTACTTTCCAGCGCTGATCCTAAACTACCAGGGCAAAGGAAAAGAAGACAGCACTTCTGGGCAGCCCTGAGGGCTAAGCAAGGATTAGGGGAATGCAAGTTTACATTTGATTAAGGGACAAATTCCTTTTAACCAGCCAGTCACTGGTTAAAAGTGACTTCCATGCCAGGAAGTGTGAAAGTAGGAATGTATGATTTTTTTTTTTAATTCAGTAACAAATGTTAGAACTCTCATGTTGAGGGCAAATGACTAGCTTAATTGGTTCCAGATTTTAGTGTGATCCTCTAATGTGGAGCCATGAACCCATCTTGTTGGCTAATAGATGTTGTGCAGTTAGCACACATGGAAGCTGTTCTGTGCAGCACTGGGAGATAAGGGGTTATTGCAAAGGTTTTGATGTTGTCTGAAAGTTGCCTGAGTCCCTGAACTAGAGGACAATCTCTCCTTTAAATCAACAAGGTTCTTGTTTTAGTTGTTGTCTGGTGGGAAAAAAAGAAAACTTCTTTGGACATTGATTTAGGACGATCTATTTTTCTGATTGTTTGATCCTCAGCCTGGGTTTGTTTTCTGATTTGGGTCTATCAGCTACGGCGGAGAAGGTAATGTCTAATCCATGGGCTGGCAGAGTAGAGTCAATGGTCTTAAGTCTCTGGATTCCTGGTGGAGTGGTTTGGGATACACACAAGGAAAGGACTTCATGATTTCCCTGAGAAAAGACAGCCCCTGTTCAAACCACATCTTCAGTCTCTCTCTTACATTCTTTCCCATTCATTTACCTATGATGCACGTTGATTTAAATTAAGTACTTATTTATCACTTTAAAAGACATTCCCATATTATAAATCAGTGTCTAAACTGAAGTTCTTTTATGATAAAATAAGACTGCTCGATTGATCCTGGCCAGATTAGAACTCACTACCTTTCCTGTCCTCCTCAGTACTGCCATGAAAATGGAGCATCTGTTTTTGATTTTAGAGAAACACGTTTTTGTTTTCTACTTATACAAATAACCCATAATTATTATTATATAAACTGGAAATTGAAAAGCCCAAAAAGGAAAAAAAAATTATGAAAGCATGTCTGTTACTGTAGTAGTCTTCTTTTTGTTTTAGAAGAGTATTGTTGGGGCACTTTATGTAAACCACTTACCCTGGCTGCTTTCCTGGCACAGGGGGATACCTATGCTGTCTTTCCTTGCTGTAAAGGATGCCCACTATTTTACCAGAGACACGGCTTCATTGCAGGAACAGTGTCCCTCTCTTGAGTCAAGTCTGTTGTCTGACTCTGTCCTTTCTTGCTTGTTGCTTACTATGAGCATCTTTGTGGATAGAGGCTTTATATACTTCACAATTTCCTTTTTGAAAAGAGAATTCTGCAATGTGCAATATCTGAGATGAAGGTGTGATGCTCTCCGTCATATTTCCCAAGGATCTTGCCACTTTATTGCCACCACCTACTGACAGTGCACCAAAATGTATAGCTGTGTAATGATGTCGAGACGAGGTAGGATCAGGCCAACCAGACTGTCACAGCACAAGCATCAACTTCTATGGCTTCAGTCACTCTATTTCCTTTATTTGCTTCTTATCTCCACTTGGGGCTAAAACCAGTACTTTGTTATGGTGGAGACAAAATGGCAGAGGACAGACAGACAGAAGGGGAAAGATAAACAGTGAAAACTATACAGTGCTGTGTTGGAGTGTGGGGTGAGTTCAATATTATCCCCAAACTCTGACGATACCCACGATGCTTAGAATATGGCCTTATTGGATATGGAGTCTTTGCAGGGTGACCAAGTTAACGGGGGATAATGCTGTGTTATTATACGTCCTATTTCAGTGACTGGTGTCCTTATAAGAGACAAGAATTGGCAGGCACAAAGGGAAGGCTATTGGGGGAGGAAGGTAGAGGCCAGAGAGAATCTTTCAGAGTTCAAGAGATCTCAGAACATGTAGAAAGTGGCAAGGAGGGAGTATGGCCAGAGAAGACATTGATTTTGAGCTTCCACTCACAGTCTCAGGATTCTCATATACAGGGAAAACACAGGCCCCACCATGCCTTGGGAGTGGACTCACTGGTCACATGGGACTGGCATGTTATTGCTGAATAGATTCAGCATCATTTAAGGTAACGAAACCCTGCAACGAAACATACACAGAGTCACAGGCAGGTCTACCTCCTGGATCATCTTCTGAGAAACATTGTGTGGGCAGAGACTCAGGCCTCATGGCTGTGGCCTCTCCCTGCTGCTTGCCCGTGTACTTAGAGGTGGCTCTGGCTCTAACTGTCTAACCATATCGTAGGCTCATTTTCTATATCTGCCTGGCCAATGGACTGTTGATGGTGTCTGATTCCTTGAGCAAATGGCCTGATTGCCTCACAGCCTATTATAGCAGATACTATTACACCACAGAGCACATGGCTGCCTTGCTGAGAACAGGCTATAATTTGTCAATGGGGTTGGGCTTTTCCCAGACACAGATGCATCTTAAACTGGAGACTCATTCATAAATATTTTTCTTTGCAGGCATGGGGGAATGTCAAATTTAATTGCACGTTGAAAGACAGTTCTACCTAGAAGGCATGCAAGTGAGGCTGCTGGCTTAGAGCTTACCGATTTGAGTTGTTCATTGCTCAAGAAAACCTCTGAGGCTCGGAGAAGTAATGCGATTTGTCCAAGGTCACAGGGCCAGTTAGCCAGCTCCTTTTGTTTATTGGTGGCCTTCATTGCTCTCTGTGCTGGGTGAAGGGAGGAACTGTGTTCTCAGCAGCCCTTGGATCTGAAGCACCTTGACTTCAGCTAGTTTCTCATAATGGTAGGAATAATTCTTACTGTTGAAACAGTACCGTCTTCCCATGGTATCCTCCCCGGATCTCAGGCTGATCTATAAAGTGGCATCATGGCATCTGCTCAGAACCTGCACACACCTCCTTCAGATTTTCAGGCATCTCTAGGGGATTATAACACCCACACAGTCTAAGTGCTGTGTGAATGACTGTCAGACCCCATCTCTAGGGAAGTAAGGACAAGGGAATATGTCTGTACATGTCAGAATTCAGGCATTTATTTTCCCTGAATGCTTCTGACCACAGTTGGTTGAATCTGCAGATGGGGAAACGTGGGGACAAAGAGGCTGACTGCAAAAATCTCTTCTTCCTATTTTTATAATAAGATCTTTGGGAGATAAAGAACAAATTAAGAAAAGAGAACAATTAATCACGATTCTTTCTCCATGACATGGCTTCAAATTAGCATGTTTTATTCATTTATAATTATTTTATGAATTCACATGTATTTTTCATTTCTTATTTTGAAAAAAATTGAAATCACAGCTTATACAGTTTCGTATTCTGGAATTTCCCATTTCTTATAGGTTGATTATTTCTAGCAGCATTAAATGTCACATCATAGCTTCAAAACTCTGGTTGTATAATATTAAAATATGGAAACTTTGAAGTTTTAAAAACAGTTTTGTTATTACTTAAGTGATTTTGCAAATAGAAATAATTATTGTGGCATGACTCATGCAAACCTATTTAGAATTACCTCTGATTTTTAAAATATAATTGCATCATTTCCCTTTCTTCCCTCTAGACATTTCTATATACACCTCCTTTCTCTTTTTTAAATTCATGGTCCCTCTCATATCTGATTATTTTTATGTAACAAATACTTACAAGTAGAAATTGAGGTCAAAGAGTAGGGCTATTTTTAAGAGCTGTAAACAAAATATATATTGCTAAACCACATGGTTTCTCATCAGAGTGAAAAGTGAATGTTGGACTTAGAATCAGGGAAATTAAAATTGAATTTCAAATTCACCCTTACTAGCTCTGTGACCAGAGGCAGATTCTTCCTTTTCCTTGACTTAATATGGAAAATAATAATACCTCACCAGATTGTCAGAATTAAATAAAATATTCAAGTGCTTAGAACAAAATCAGCACAGAGATGGCTCCATGGTTTTTGATCTGTGATTTTTTTTTTCTGCCATCATCGTTACCTATCATCAGCCATGGTCCCAAAAACATCAAATGGAAAGTTCTAGATATAACCAATTCATAACTTTTAAATTGTCTCCTACTTTTGAGTGGTGGGACAAAATTTCATGAGATCCAGCTCAGGACATCAAACCTCCTTTGGTCCAGTGTATTCATGGTGTATACCTTACCTGTCTGTTAGTTGTCTAGTGACCTTGCCAGTTATGAGATTGGCAATGGGAGTGAGGTACTTGAATGTAAGTGACTACAACCTAGTTCCTGAGCACAGGAGCAGTGGCACAAAGAAGACAACGAGGCCTGAAATATAAACTGGCAGCTTACCCCTGTACCACATGGCAGTGCTACAGGGTACATGAACCACGTAGCATGTAGAGTTAACATTCAGGTGCCTGGAAAGACAGAAATAAGTTTAAAAAATTTAAGTGTGTGTGTGTGTGTGTGTGTGTGTGTGTGTGTGTGAGTGTACATGTCCTGCGGAGGCCAGCAAAGGATGTCAGATTCCCTGGAGCTGAAGTCACAGGAGGGTAAGCTACCTTATGAAGATAAGGTACTAGAAACCCAGCTCAGACCCTTTGGAAGAACACCGTAAACTCTTAACTGGTGAACCATTTCTCCAGGCACCCAAAGTAAAATTAATATTTGAAAAATAAATGCACTCACATAAATGTTATGGTTGTATATTGTTATTGTTATTCTATATTGAACTTGTGATTTACCAAATCATAAATAAATTTAACAATATATATGGTTTTATACATAAACTTAATCATATATACATACATATATAAACATACACACATATACATATATACACATATGCACACACATGTATATACATGATTTCATATATGTAGGGTTAAGTTTATTTATAAAATAAACTTATATAAAATCACATATATGAAATCATACACACACACACACACACACACACATACACACTCACAGCTGTCAAAGCTTTTCTCCTGCTAACATAAACTGCTGGGCTCAATAACTATTTATTGTTTCCTATTTTAAGGTTTTCCACCAATGAGAAGCCAAGAACCAGACCCATCTAAGAAAAGACCAGGAACTTTAATTTTCAATCGTAAAGCTGTTGATGTAGGGAGAGACAGCCCATTCTGTCTACCAGAAAGTAGGTAAATTCAGTGCTGTTCTCAGAAAGAAGCTGCACTCCATGCCAGTAAGTTATGGGAAAGCCAGTGTCACAGCAGCTCAAAGGTCAGGGGGTCAGATTCGGATGTCAGCATTCTCTTCCAATGGAGATGATCTGGGGAGTTAAATCCATTGCCACAAGTTAGAATCACCTAGTGCTATAGCCAACCACAGAGAAGCTTGTTAAGACGGCCAGCTCTCAGAGGGGTGGGGGGAAGGCCTCAATGTTTGCATAGGGGTCAAGATAATAAGCTCTGACTTTATATCCTTGGAGTCTCAGGTCTTCAAAGGTGACAAAGGAGGTTGAGGTGAGGAAACTTGGGGCAAGCACAGACTTCTGGGCAGCTGGACAGGACTACAAACCCAAGCTAGCTGTTCCCTAGCTAGGTGACTTTGGGCAAGTCACTAGACCTGGGTCTGTTTCCTGCTCTGCTAAAGGGCATTTAGTGCAGCCACTTAGCAAGCGTTGTCAGGCTAAAGGAAAGTGAAAGGGGCTAAGAAATAAAAATGAGTATTGTCCTTACCTATGAAACATTGGGTCATCCACCAGCTTACTATATATAGTATTTATTATCTTCATGACAAAGCAAAAATAATCATAATTGTATTTCTGCTATAATATTGTTATAAGGATTATTGAAACAAAAACACTATGAAGGGGTTGAGTCGCCTGTGCAGCACCGTGAAGTAGTGAGGATGTGGAAGGCAGAAGGCACCCCTGAGCTGAGGGCCCTGAGAGACAGCAGTTCCTTCAGGCTCTGGGGTTTGGGACTCCCCCCCAGCTGTCTCATATTCACCCCAGTTTGCTTATTCATGTATGTAAGATTCACCCTCCAGATCTTGCCTCGTGAGAACAGAGCTAACTCAAGTGTTTAGCATAACAATTCCACGCTAAACACTTGAGGATAGACACTGCTTGTTTCCTAGGAAGGGGCTGTGGTCTGCTTCTGAGGTGGAGGCCTTGTCATCACAGTCTGCTGGTGACATGTAGGAAAAGACTTCAGGCAATTTAAACTGAACCTCCAACTCCAAGATGACCCTTTCTAGTTACAGATCCCCTTGGGAGAAGAGGGCATGGAGTATCACCAAGCAGTCCTATTTTATATTCAGGATGCTTCATCCATCCACTTCATGCATTCTGCCTTTTAAAATCCCACTCTCACCACTGCCAGATGTTCATGAGACTATGGCAAGATCAGAATAGATAATCCTTGGTGAACCAGATGCTTTGAATGATGTGGATTCTGGCCCTCTTTTATTAAATGTGATAGTGGGGTGTTAGAGAAAATTATTGACTGAAAGAAGGTTGGCGTTCTTTTTGTAAACGTGGTGTATGTGTGTACATAAGTGTGTGGGAATATGGATATGCAGGTAGGGGTGTGTGCACATGTGTAGGAAGGTTGAAAGTCAATATGAGTATCTTCCTTAGTATCTTCCTTAGTCACTCATTACCTTATTTTGTTAAGACAGAGTCTTTCGCTGAACCTGGAACTAACTGATTCAACAAGAAAGCAAGATCCAGAGGACCACAGGTCTCTGTGTTCATGCCAAGGTCAGAGATTACAGCTGATTCCAC
This sequence comes from Hylomyscus alleni, assembly GCA_019843855.1. Lineage (NCBI taxonomy): Eukaryota > Metazoa > Chordata > Mammalia > Rodentia > Muridae > Hylomyscus > Hylomyscus alleni. The sequence continues at coordinate 26,631 of JADRCC010577204.1, forward strand.
CACACATGCCTTTTGACACGGATTCTGAAGAGCTGAACTCAGATCTTCAAGCTTCTAATGGCAAACACGCTAGCAACCGAGTCATCTCCCTTGTTTACCGGTTAAGATTCTTATAGCAACCTCTTAGGAATTCTCACGCGTTGAATCCTGTATATTACTCCTGCGAAGTTCAAAGGTGCTCAACTTCTTTGCAGCAGAAGTGAATCCTGCATACACTGAGACCTTTCTTCCATCATGTGACTACAAGTAGCCACAAAAGATAATTTTATCGAAATATCATTGGTTTTGGTGAATGCAGCTGGACATACAACTGGGATTGTGGGAGTTTTCCATTAATGGCCCTACTGTTTATAATAGAGGCTAGCTTGGCCATCTGGTGTGGTTTGAATGTGCTTGGCCCATGGCGTGGCACTATCAGGAGGTATGGCCTTGTTGGAGAAAGTGTGTCACCACGGGGGCTAGAGGTCTTCCTCCTAGCTGCCTGAAGGCTAGTCTAGTGTTTGCCTTCGGAACAAGATCTAGAACTCTCAGCTCCTCCAGCACCACGTCTGCCCGGATGCTGCCATGCTCCCACCTTGGTGATAATGGACTGAACCTCAGAACCTGTAAGCCAACCCCAACTAAATGTTGTCCTTAATAAGAGTTGCCTTGGTCATGGTGTCTTTTCACAGCAATGGAAACCTAACTAAGACACTATCCCTCAGAGTCACTCAGTCATTTTAATGAGAACTTGCCATCTGGGTACTAATTACAGGTGGCCAGAGTCTATCTGGGCCCAATCAAGAGGAAGGGAAGGATGCCAGTGAAAGTTAATGAAGAATTAGATCTCAAGAGCTTAGCTTCCCAAGGAGAAGGGAGAAGAAGCTGTCAGCTAAGGAGGATGACTGGGCATATAAAGGTGATACTCTCAGAGTATGAAAGGTGGAAAGGATGCTATATGTATAGGGGCTGTAAAGGGGGATGCCCAAGTACCATCTATTGTTAGCGACTGAGTACTTTTGTCTGTGACCCAGGGCATGAACACAAGTGGAATTCATACTGGTTTAGATTTTATCTGCAATTGTAGAGCATCAAATGGCTCGCCAGAAAAGAGAAGTCATGTTCTTAAAGAGTGCCAAAAATGAAACACGAGGAAGAAAAATCTCTCATTGCCTCATGCCTTTGAGAGTGTATCAGGTAGTGATTGCTGTATAACAAACACATCAAAAACATGGCAGGTTAAACCATCGGTGGCTTCTTCATTCCTTATGAACGCATGGGCCAACTGGGTAGTTCTATTAATGAGGACAAGATATAGCTTATGTTTGTGCTAATCTTTTTTTAAGGATCTATGTCAGGCAGGCAGATTGTTTGGGAGGTAGCCTTGACTTAAGGTGGATAACCTGGCTTGACTTTATATTACTTCTATTATTTGGAAGCTTCTTCTCCCAGGGCATGTAAGATTTCAAGAGAGGGAAGAACATGGGAAGCTTTTCAAGGTGTGGTTTGATGACATGACAAGATCATTGACACAACTGAAATAAATCTCTGGGGAAAAGCCTGTCCGCTTTCATCCTCCGAACATCTGCATTGCAGAGAACCATGGATTTAGAGTGATGCCAACTCCCAACATGACAACCTTCAGTGTTGTGAATTTGTAAATGGCGTTTGAACTTTTCTTGAGAGTTAGTTCTATCAGCAGAGAATAATAGGAAAGTCACTGGAAGTTGGCAGGAGATCCTGAAGCAATGCCCCTCTTGCCAGTCATTAGGAAGAGGCCCTCATTTCTTACATGGAGACAGAAGAAGTGATTTCATGTCTGCACACTAAATGGCTGAGTATGAATCAGCAGATGTTATTGCAATGTTAGAAAAAAAAATCCAACGTTCAAGGAAGAATTAATAGGAGTAAGGAATTTAACAACCCAAGACCCTCATTATTTCCAAATTATCCAGAAGGTACCAAAATGTTCTGTGTCCTCTCAAGTTACTAGGTACTGTTGGCATAAATACTGTCCTGAGTCCAGGGATAGAAGAAGATGATGACCTTGGGGCAGGAAGAGGAATCCCAGACAAAGAGATGAAGATCTGAACAGCTAAACTAAAAGAAGAAAGAACTAAATTACTGAACATTATGGTTTTGGGCATAAAAATTAACTTTGATGACAAAATGACCTTTGTATTAGTTACAATTTTGTTTTGTAATTAAACATGACCAAAAGCAATCTGTGAAAGAAAGGGTTTATTTTGGCTTAAGTTTCCAGAGAGATAAGTGTCTATTATGTCTGGGAAACATAGCAGTAAATTGGCAAGCAGAGCAGCAGGAGCAGAAAGCCAAGGGACCACATCTTTAACCTAAAACATGAAGGAGAGAACTAACAATTGGCCAAGGCTGTGAACTCTTAAATCCTAGGCTAGTGGCCTTCCTCCAGAAAGGCCGTGCTTTCTAAACTTCCCCAAACAGCACCACCAACTGGGAACCAAGTGTTTAAAAGCCCCAAGCCTATGGGGGATATTTCTCATTCAAACCATTGTGTCCTACTTCCTGGCTTGTATGAGCTTGTAGCCAAATCAAGATGCAAAATGCATTTAATCCAACTTCAGAAGTCCCTAACTCCCTAGGAGTCGTAAACAGTTTCAGCACTATTTAAAAGTCAAAATTCCAAAATAACTTCTGAAAATCAAGGCAATTCCTTAACTGTAACCCCCCCCCCCCCTAAAGTATTTCCAACATACAATGGCATAGACTATATATTCCCACTCCAAAAGAGAGGAAGGAAAGCATAGTGGGGAAATATTGGACCAAATCAAGAAGGAAACCAAGCAAGGCAAATTCTAAATTCTGTAGCCTTCTGTACAGAATTAAAGATATTAGAGGGACCTTTCCTTCCAGATTTGCTGCGTGCAAGATACAGCCCTCTTTTGGGTGGGTTCCACTCTATCTGTAGCTCTGCTTAACAGATGTCTTACAGCTCTGGTGTCTCCAGCATCTGGGCGCTTCTCCACTGCAACCCAGGCTTTACTTTCCCAGGTCCATGCTGTACCCTCTCAGGACCCTCATGTGATGTCTGCCCTGACACATGCTGCCTAGCTTCAGCAGCTCTCTGAAGCTCCAGAGGAAAAATTCATTATCCCTTCAATCTTGTATCCTTCACTGCCAATTTTGGTTATCACCTTGAGATGGACCCTAGCTGTCATAAATCACATTTATTATAGATTTGGTTTGTAGTTGCTTTCTAGGAGCTGAACAATCCCTTAAGGTTTCTTCAACAAGCTGGAGGTGTATCTGAGTGTGGTCTTCTTGGCCTCTAAGTATCTTTCCTATTCCAGAGATTAGAAGTCCTCTCCTTAATGGTGTTACTCTCATAACAATCACGACCTTTCCTTCAGCATGAGTCTTTGGGGATACATTAAGCTACCTAGAGTGCTCTTGCTCTCTTGAACTATACACTTTCTATTTCTTTATGCCCCACTTTTTTCATTGTAGACCTCTATAATCACTCTACATATACAATATCATAAAGTTTTGTAACTTCCCTCACTATGGCCTAGAGAGATGGTTTAGTGGTTAAGAGCACTTATTATTCTTCTAATTCAAGTTGGATTATCAACACCCATATGATGGTTCACAACCATCTGTAACTCTAGTTCCATGGTATCTACTGCTCTCTTCTGTCCTCCATGGGAACCAAACATGCATGTGGTACATACACACATGCAAGCAAAACAAATATAAAATAAAATGAATAAATATAATTTTTTAAAAATTTTAAAGAAATTTCATCAAAAAAAGTTAAACTTTTCAGACAAGTTCTTAGGACAAAGACAGAAGGCAGTCATTCTTTGGAATGACCTCTAACCCATTTGTTTTTAAAGTCTTTCCATTCTCCTGAACTCTAATGAGCTGCCTCTCTGCAGTCTACTTTTCTCTCAGCACTACTGTCTCCCAGGATATTAAGGTAGTGTCCCCACTGAGCCCTGTTTACAACATTCAATTGCTTTTCTGGCCCAAAGCTCTAAGGTCTTTCACATTCCTCCAAAAAGCAACATGATCAGGACCTTTACAGTAACAAACCAGTCTCTAGAACCAGCTTCCGTACTATATTCTTGGTTTCATGATCCAGACGGTTAAGAGTCTATCCTGTTAGAGAGGCGTGATAAGAAAGGAACAGGCATGACATCAGGAATCGGGGGCATCACATCTTGGACTGCAACCACAGAGCAAAGAGAGCAAAATGAAAGTAGGGTGAGGCTTTGGGATCTCTGAAATTCCTTCCCCAGTAACCTACTCCCTTTAGCAAAGCTGTTCCCGCCTATACCTTCCCAAAGCGTGTCACCAGTTGGAGAGCAAGTGTTCAGATGCCCACTCCCAGAGAAGATATTGCTCACTTAAAGCACCACAGGCTCCAACTGCATTAAGAAAAATAAGAGATTGAAGCCACAGTACGTGACGTTAAGATTATATTCAGCAGGGCTATGGTGACGAACGCCTTTAATCCTAGCACTTGGGAGGCAGAGGCAGGCAGATTTCCGAGTTCGAGGCCAGTATGGTCTACAGAGTGAGTTCCAGGCCAGTATGGTCTACAGAGTGAGTTCCAGGACAGCCAGGGCTACACAGAGAAACCCTGTCTCGAAAAACAAAAACAAAACAAAACAAAACAAAAGATTATATTCAATAGAAAAACTTATAAATGACTGTATTACTGTATTAACCCTATAGCAGAAGCCCTACAGAAGACTACTAGTGTAACTATGGGGGATCAATGTTTGCATTGTTCAGTGTCAGTATAAAGTTTTTGAAATTACTAGTAAGTAACCATGAAAACTTCTCCCCTGAAAGTTTTCAGAATTAAGGAACATCTATGGAGGGATGGACCAAGATTGTGTGAATTAGATAGGCATGTACTCTTATGATCTTCTGTAACTGAATAATAACACGTGCTATGGGTCTCTGGGGTTTCTAGATCTTTGTGTTTAAACTTGCTAATCATTTCTATTTTTTAAACATGAGTACTTCCTCATGTTTGAAACATGTTTTTTCAATCACAGTATGCATTTGATCTCCTTAAGAACATTTTTCTTCTGTGAGGGTGGGGAGAAAATGGTCACCAGCTGTTAAATCTGAGAGATGTGCACATGGGTTTCTCTGAAACCATTGGAATGCAATGTCGGACCCAAAGCCAGCTCCCTTTCTGAAGGATCATTTTATACTCATCAGCAACCTGCCCATATATCATTTGGTAACTCTGCCAGGGGTCATGACCTGATGTAAGCCCAACAGGCAGTGCCTGATGTACACAGAACAGACATCTTTGTTCCCTGATTCATACCATGTTAGAGCCCATGCTGACTAGAATAAGAGGGAGCACATGGGCCAGCTATAATGCTGGAAAAGGGCGATGCTCAAATGTAGAGTGTAGATCAAATGAGCATTAAATATGAAATGGCCACCAAATGAGAAGCAATGTGAGGATGAAGATGTCTATCCCTCACTCAGTATGTGGATGAGGCAGAGTCTATCACCCACTCAGTATGTTAGCAAAGAAGTTTTAATGAGGAGGAGACTGGACCAGCAGCCCGCTCTTCGGAATTGTGGACGGAAATTCTGGGTGACCCAGGAGGAGGGTGTGGGTGGTGGCATTGCTTGGCTGTCTGAAGTGAGTGACTCACCAGGGTGCTACAGCTGTTCATGGTTGATGTGTCAGTTCATCACTCAGGGTTGTCACATTTGCACCAGGCCCCAACGAAGAAAGCACTAACTCTTCTGTTTGGTTATAAGAGAGGTTTAAAAAGAAGAGAACAAATTTCTCACCTTCCTTAAGTTTCCCCCACATCTGTGTGTACTTTGAGAATTTACTGAGCTTGAGTAAGTCAAAGGATTCTTCTACATGACATCGTCATCTTGAAAGTGTGTGAGCTGGAGGAAGAATGGTCTAAATATTTAAGAACTCTGTGCTGTAGTTAGCTCTCAAATTGCTGTGACAGAATGTCTAACATAAACCACTTAAGGGAGGAGACATTCATTTTGGTTCCTTGTATGAGAGGGAGTCACCGTGAAGTTGCTTGGCCCCATACACTTGACAAGAACACCACAGAGGTGGGGACCTACAATGGCGGCTGCTCTTCGCTTTTAAAATATTTTATTTTTCAACTTCCATATTTGTGTACTGTACCTATATCACTCCTCCCACCCATTCTGTGTCCCCGCTCAAATTCATAGCTCCTGTTTCTTTAATAAATTAAAATGTATTTCTCCTGTTTAACTGAAAATTTATATCCATGACCAACATCTTCGCAATTCAAAAGGTGCCCTGTTTTTTTTTTACAATGGTAAAGTAAGAATTTTGTAGTTGGCACCTAGAAGGTCAAAAGTCCCAGGTGGCAGTGAACTCACCAGGAACAATGGCTCCCAGGCTCTGAGAGCAGTCTCCTGCACCAACTCAGCCTCTCATAGGACTGAGTCTAGCTGTACATCTGGTGTTCCCAGATGGCCTCGCTTATATAGCTGAGCTTGTAGGCAGCTATCCAATGACTAAATTCTTTCAGGTTATTCCTTACTCCAGGGCTACTATCCATTCACCCCACAAAGATAGAAGTGAAGGGTGCCTGTCCTTGAACAACAGATGTGAAGAACATGAATCTAGCTCAGGATTCCAGGTTTGATTAGAGAAGAGGGATTGTGTGTGTCCAGTTGCTGATGCTGGCATATAAGTCCCCCCCTTCTAAAGATTACTCCTTCTACTCTTCTCATACTTCCTGCCTTTATTTGATTTCCCATTACATCTCTAGGATAAGAAGTTGTGCAAATCCTGGTTGCTAGAGTTTAGATATTGAATGTTTCCTAAGATTCTTCAAGTACATTAAAAGTTTGGTCCAGAGGACACTATTGGAATATGGTAGAACCTCAAGGAAGCCTAGTGGGGGAAGTTGGGTTGTTGGGGGCAGTGTCCTTGATGGGGACTTGTAGAGAGCTGCGAGGTGCCATGCCTTGAGATGGCGATGGTTTCCACCTTCCGCTAGCCCGAAAGCGAGTGCTCTCTGAGATAATCAAGTCCTAAATTGGCTACGCTTGCTGCCTCTGGCTGCTTTTGCATTGTGTGACCTATCTGCTGTTCCCACGTGGCCTGCAGGGGTTGGCGGGCACAAGGGTATTTAGGTCTGTGGGCATTCCCCAGGAGTTAGGAGAGTGGAGCTAGCCAGAAGTAGGAGGATAAGCATGTAACATCAAGGGGCTAGCCAGGAGAAGTAGAGCTAGCCAGAAGTAGAAGATAAGCATGTAACATCAAGGGGCTAGCTAGGAGTAGAGTAGAGCAGCAGGGAATAAGCTTGTAACACCAAGAAGCTAGCTAGCTAGAAGAAGTAGAAGAAGAAGCATGTAACAAGGTCCTGAATAAAACTGCTTAAGGAAGAGCTCGTGGTCGTGTCCTTCTTGCTGGTCGAGAGGGCCAAGACAGGGACTCAGGAACAGTTTCTTCCTCACTCTTTTTTTTTTTTTTAACATTCTGATGATGAAGTGAGTAGTTTCGTCCCACCACACGCTTACTTCATCCATTATTTGGTAGCTCACCAGTGCAACAAGGTTGACTGATCAGGAGCTGGGACCCTGAAAACTTGGAGCCAAAGAAATCTTTTTCTGGTTAAGAGCTTATCAGGGCCTTTGAGTCTTATGAGTTGAGTTCCTGAGACCCACATGGTAGGAGAGAAATGACTCTCCCACGTTATCCTCTGACATCCATACATGTGCCATTGCACATTCATGTACACACACACACACACACACACACACACAATCTAAAAATGTATAGATTATAAGACATCCCCAGTTATTCATGGTATTTGTTTCAATAATAGAAAGTTGGTTAACATAAAAGTCCAAGTAACAATGACAAAGTACCTGCATAAACTTGGGAAGAGGAATCATTTAAATCAACTCCCCATCAACTAAGCAATGTGGGAGATGCAGAAGTTAACCTGGTAGAAGAAAACAGTGGGACTGAGAGCAAGAAACCACAGACTCCTGTGACTCCTCAAAGAGTCCTGATCTACAGTACATGGTATTGGATCTAAAAGGAACAGAGGCCAGGGTGATGGCCTTTTCCCTCATTTTCATGGAAATCCTCACAGGTGATGATACCCCACCCCCTCTGAGTTACCTCCTTAGGCAGGGCTTTCTTTGGAGGAAGGTGTGACGAGATACAATTTGGCCGAGGATTTAGAGGCTCAAACACTATACATAAGCTCATGGGTTGGGCAGTAAACTCAAGATCTGTTACCCTGATGCTGGTCTTCTAAGTCAAATTTCCTGGGATTCCTTATGTGACTCTGTCATCTCCCACCCCTCCATCTTCTACCCTATTCCCATAAAGATAAACTTTACTGAAAGTAATTTGCAGATAACCAGAGGAGAGAACTAAATTCAGATTTTTAAAATGGAAAAATGTTCCAGCTCTACCTGTCGATTTACTTAAATCTGGGACTGGCACTTAGAGACGTGGGGCTAGCCTCTGATTGGGTTCCTAGCATCAGACTAGCGCTCTGTCATTCCCGGGTGGGTTGTTTGCTTTGCTTGGGACTTGTTCACCTCTATGGATTACTGCCAGAATTATTTTTCACTTGCACATTTTCATCCTCTCGAATTATTTCATAAGTGTGTGTTTAATTTCCTTAGTGTATAAGAATCCAAGGCCGAGATCCATGTCTTATTTATTTTGTATTTCTCTAGAGTAGACATTTAATAACTTGTTGTTTCTTTTCTAACAATATTTCGGTGGTTAGAATAAAAAAACACCTTTTATTTTGATACCTCCAAACTAAAAAAATAAATCCTGAGTACTATGGAAAAATTAATAAAGCTAAAAATGTTGTTTCTATCCATTGATTCCTCAAGCTAATTTTGATAGATGTGTGAGTACAAGCATTGGTGTTTTTTTTTTTTTTTCCCTGTGCTTCATTATGTTTAGATATTGAACTGGCTGGTGTATATGTGAACTTAGCACAAGCTAGAGTCACCAGAAAAGAAGGAGCTTCAGTTGGGGAGATGCCTCCATGAGATCCAGCTATAGGACTTTTTCTCAATCAGTGCTCAATGGGGGAGGAGCCAGTGCATGGTGGGTGGTGCCATCTCTGGGTTCTATCAAAAAGCAGGCTGAGTAAGCTAGGGGAGCAGGCTATTAAGCAGCACACTCCATAGCCTCTGCATCAGCTCCTGACTTCAGGTTCTAGCCCTGTTTGAGGTCCTATCCTGACTTCCTTT
>JADRCC010577205.1:933-23211 GCA_019843855.1 Hylomyscus alleni
TAATCTATTGTCTTTAATCTATTGTCTTTAATCTATTGTCTCTAATCTATTGTCTTTCTGTGAAATGTGCTTCCTAGGGTGAACAAGGAGTGGCAGGGGAGCCAGGAGAACCCGGGTATCCTGGAGACAAGGTAACTCTCATTCTACTCATTTGATAAAAACGAATAAACTAAAAGCATTGGCTCAAAAAAATTTATGATTTCAACTGTGTATTTTGTAAGGATATGGTGTCGGTATGTTTTTTAACTCTAGAATACATGTTAATATTTTTAATAGTATACAAGTAGAAATTTTTCTTTAATATGACTCTAATTTCTCTAATTTCTTCTTCCAGGGCACCATTGGGTCACCAGGACCACCAGGGATAAGAGGAAAGTCAGGGCCTTCAGTAGGTTTGAACCTTCACTTTGTTTTATTTTGTGATAAACATGTGCATGCCACAGCTTGAGTCTTGGTACTTAGTGGTGTTAGCAGGATGCATGCACAGCATGGGATGGGCAGGTGCCTACTAACCTTACATTTTCTCTCTTCAGTCTTAGAGGACAGTCAGCCCTCGGGTTCTCAGTATGGCTTCCATAGGCTGATTCCTACCCTAGGTCAAAGAGAAAGCCTTAAAGAAAATGAAGAAAGCTGAAGTCAGAAATAGATCTCTGGATGGTTAAAATGATTGTCTTATCTTACCCAAGCCCTATTCTTCATGAAATACCAGGCCTTGTCCTAAGGATGACATATCTGATTTATTAGTCACACCAATCCTGTGAAGTTGGCACTACACTTTTGTTTGTATTTTATAAAGATATCAAGACAGAGAGTTAGTTAACTTGTGTGAGGCTCCAAAGTCGATCAGTGGATGCCTGAACACCTAGGTAAGAGGTCTAATCACAGCAGACTCAGACGTGGCACTATGCAGCTTTAGGACTTAATATCGCAAGGTTGTTTTAGCATGTTAATAATGTTTATAACTATAAATAGTGGCTATAGATAAGAATTAGAGAATACAATTCTCTAATTGGGATTGAATCAAAGGGATGTTTTCCTGAGCACTTTATTGTGCTCTCTGATTCTGTCCCCTTCTCTCAGGGAGCGTGGCTATATTTCATAACCTCATACAATGTGTCTATCATTTTGTAAATATTTCTCAGGAATTACTTATTCCAGAGAACACTTTCTGAGATTTATCTGATGATGTGCCAGTGGATAACCTATTTTTATATTGTATTAGTCTAATTAACCTTGTCCCCAGGCTCCTGCCCAAAGTTGAATCTCAAAAACTCTACAGTCCATATTAAAGCAAGAGAATCACTCAAGAAGACAGCTAGCGAATTAAAGGAGCCTAAACTAAGTAATGGGGACTTTTATATATCTAATGTGATTGTAAAAGAAGACTAGAGCCTTTTTTCTTTCTTTTTCATAATTTGAAGTTATTTTTAAAAAAATAATTTGATAATCTTAAGTGATACAACACAGTTATCTAATTAGAAGCTGATAAACTCAATATTACTCTCATATGCTCTACACTTATATTGCAAGAGAACTGAGGTCAAATAAGGCTAAGCATTGTAAGTTCAGCGTTCTCTGAGTCAATTGAAATCATAGTATGTTATTGAGTCGATTGATATCATAGCATGTTATTGCAGAAGAAACGAGTAACAAATCTAAGACACAGGCTTAAGTCCCAGGTCTGACATTTGACCTCCTATGACCTTCAGTATCTATGACCTTGCAACTTGCATAGCACCCAGTCTGCCTACATCATGTTTAAGATGAAGGTCAGATTATAACATGCTTGGTCCTTGAGGATACTTCTCTAGTTTAAGCAAACATGGCACTAGTAATGCAGTGTGCTATACTATTTCTATAGTCTAAGCTAAGAGAAGATCATTTTACCTTTGACATACTGACATAAGGTTTTGTTTGTGAAAGAAATCACAAGAAATGCAAATAAAGTTTATTTATGGCAAGGGATGAAATGGTCTGAGTAATGGTCTGAGTGAGTTTTACTGACTCATCATCCACCTTCCTGTACGATTCTCACAAAATAACTTAATGTCAGTGGGGATTCCATTAGCAGGGAGTTTTATCAAACTTTTGAAAGATACACACTTTGAGCTCAAGACAGCTCAGATTCATGATAGATTTTTAACAAAAACTGCAGAGGTGGCTCAGTAAGTGTTGGCCATGTGAGCATGAGGATCTGCCTACAAACTCAACAGTGGTGCTTGTGTGTTTGTGATCGTAGTGCTGCGGGGACGGAGAAAGGATGACCTTTTGTGGGGCCTGGGTGCCACCCAGTCTTCCCTACTCAGCAAGACCCAGGTCCTAGTGAGGGACCTTGTCTCAAAAAACATGGAGAGTGCCTAGAAATGGCACCCAAGATTGACAACACACACGCATACACACACACACACACACACACACACACACACACACGCACGCACGCACGCACGCACGCACGCACGCATGCACATAGGCATGCAGTCTTCTATATCTATGTGCACCTATATGGACACACACATACAATATTCTGATGAAAGAACCTCTCCTTTGGTGTAAAACTCATTTGTATCTTACTAGTACCAAGATATTTGGCCTGAAATTTTTCTCCAGTAAGGATAGAAGTCCTACTTTATGAAAATGTTTTACACAAAATCGGTTGACAACAAGAGACAAGCTGACTGCAACACTCAGTTATGCAAGTTTGTGCCTGCCTGAAAGCTTTGTCTGCTGCCATGGAAGGAATGACTCTCACGATGTCTTTCTAAGTCCTAGCTTGGGTTTTCTGTCATCTTAGATTTTACTGGCTGCTTTTAGTGTGTCCAAGTGGATCTGAGTTATAACATGAAAGAATATTTTCCAGATGTAGGAACGGCCTTATGTGGAAGGTGTGTACATTCTGGAACAGGGAAGGTTTTGTTCAAAAGTTCAGAAATCAGAGGTTACCACTTGGGAAGGGTCAGGAACCCTTCTCTCCCAGAGCTACAGAAAACAAAGACAATGTGCTCTTAGCATGCATACATGTGTGTGTGTGTGTGTGTGTGTGTGTGTGTGTGTGTGTGTGTGTGTGTGTGTTGGCTCCCTTACCATTACTATACTAGAAGTTTCTTCATTTATAGACTCACTTAGCACTGAAACATTCTGCAAACTACTTGAACATTCTTCATAAAATGTTTTATAAAAGAAAATTGACATCCCTAGAAAGCTGACAATTTAAGTTATGTTAAAAATAAAATTATTGTGAAAAATGAATTAAGTTGCTCCATAATTATTTTTTTAAACTTGCTTGTCAGTCAGATCAAGGGCCTGAGGACATGCTGTTTCTTCCTGGGTGCTTCTAGTTACGTCCGAATTGCTTTGGGCCACTAGAGGGCCCCAGTGAAACCCACCCCATCTCTCTTTAAGAGAGGTGCTTGTTTATTTAGATTTAAGACTGCCTTATACACTGATCCAGGTAGACTACACATTTGTTTCTGCCATCCGACCCTTAGTGGCCTTTTGCCCAAGCTGCCTAGATTCTGGTGTGGTAGTTGTTCTGAGCCCTCTCATGTCAGATGGCTTCACACTGAGAAGGGAACCAGTCAATACAAGTAACTAGTTGTTGGAAGTAGGTCCCCTTGTGCATGTGGTGTCCGAAATTTGATGTCCTCTTAGGCCTATTCTAATCAGATTCAAAGCTCATGTGAAGGCTTAGAGGAAAAGCAGCAAATCCAGCAATTTTCCTAATGACAGCAAGAGGGTCTTTGTACGGCTCTTCCCTGGACTACACTGTCATCTCTTGGAAGCATCTATGACTTCTCTTGCCTCAGGCTCATACTTGCTTCCCTTTCATATTCTGTCCTGTTTATAACGTCCCTATGGATGGGTAAAATAACCTAAAATATCAAGCCCTCACATTTTAATCTCAGAAATCAAAGCGATCTGGGAATTGCAAGCAAAGCCCAGAAAAGGACTGGGGTCGGAAATGGACGGTTCCTCGTTGTCACATTGGTTAACATTCATTGTCACATTGGTCAACATTCATTGTCACATTGGTTAACATTCATTGTCACATTGGTCAACATTCATTGCCACATTGGTCAACATTCATTGTCACATTGGTTAACATTCATTGTCACATTCATTGCCACATTGGTTAATATTCATTGTCACATTGGTTAACATTCATTGTCACATTGGTTAACATTCATTGTCACATTGGTTAACATTCAGTCACATTGATTGACATTCATTGTCACATTGGTTGACATTCATTGCCACATTGGTTAACATTCATTGTCACATTGGTTAACATTCATTGTCACATTGATTAACATTCATTGTCACATTGGTTAACATTCATTGCCACATTGGTTAACATTCATTGCCACATTGGTTAACATTCCTGATCCTTCTGTGTGCCCTGGCTCTGCACTATCCACACATCGTCTCATTTAATCTCCACAAAGATTGTGAGGGTGTTAGCATTACCATTGTCTTCCAATCTTTTTGATGAGCTAAGGGAGATTTAGAGACACCAAGCAGCAAGGATTGCAGTCCCCATGAGTCATAATTACTCCACCAAGCTGCTCACAGTAGCAAAGAGGAGAGAATGCTTCATAAGTGTCCTGAGACTCTGAGGAGAAAAAGCAAAGCCTCGTCTAGGACTCTTTACTGCTGCTTTCTTAGCCTGTCTCTGGAGAAGCACACACACATGTATGTACATGCACACACGTGCACACATTCACATATACACATACCTGCAACATACATACACACATGCACACATACACATACCTGCAACATACATACACACATATACATACTTGCAACATACATACACACATGCACACATACACATATACACATATCTGCCACAAACATACACACATGCACACATATACATACACATGCCTGCAACATACATACACACGTGCACACATACATGCACATATAAGCACATATATATGCAGGCATATACTCACACGTGTACATATACACCTGCACATATATGCATGCACGCACATTTTCACACCTACACTTTTCTTGACAGAGCCAGCTGACTGGTTAACTTGTTTATCTATCTAACAGAAGTAAATATGTATTGCACCACAAATATTAAAATAAGTCTCACAGTGATGATGTAATGAGAAATAGGTGAAGCCCGAAGCCAGAAAAGGTGGCTGATGCTCTCCAAGGCTGAGAGTGTAAAACAGGGCAGGAGGACTCTGAAGACCTTTACAAATTAAGTCTCTGGAAAACCATTGCAACCTTGTTTGACATAATGCAGTAAAAGTTGTTCAGCTGCAAAATGCTAGTTTCTACTTTCAGTTCTATTTATTAAGTTAATTTTTATATTTTGATTTTTTTCCTCCCCTTTTAGGGACAACCAGGTGACCCAGGACCACAGGGACCATCTGGCCCTCCAGGACCAGAGGTAAATCATTGATTAAAGATGAAAAATTTGAAACAAAACGTAATGAAACTTCAGTTTAATTTACAAAATGTGTGGGTTTTGTGGGAAGCTCTAGAAAGATTCTCTCTGAAGTTTGTCTATGTAAAGCAGTTTAGACTACATTTACTGCAGCTGAGATCCCAAGAAAACAGGAAATTGACCATGAAGTAAAGTTCCTGGGGCCAGAACACTTTCAAGCTTTAAACCCTTTTCATAATGACATTGGGAATTGAATATAAATTTGTGTTTCATATGTGCTTAGCCAGAAGGGACACGTGTATGTCTTCCAGGTTCCTGAGTTGTGACTGTCCGATGTAGCTCATCTACTGGTGCATCACATATTTTAGGATTTGGGAACATTTCGTATTTCAGAGTTTATATTAGCTATGCAAACTCTGGACTACCCACATTTTAATTTTGATGAAATCACAGCCGATTTGTCTGCTCTGCATAGCAATGGCCAGTGACACATCGCTAAGAATTGTAAACGAAATTGGATGCGTAAACTCCACTGAATTAGCAATATGAAATGCTTCCAATTCTTGTTAAATGCATATATCATTTGGACTTCATGTCTAGAATAAGTGTAATTAAGCTTATACTAGACATCAAGTTTATCTCGAGTTGGCCTCAGGCGTGGTAAAGACCCTCCCCCTCTCTCTCCTGAAAGCTTTCATAGGGCACAAGCTTCGGGTGAAACATTTGAAGGTTCTTGAACCATATTATGAATTCCAGATGTTATGCGAGACACAGCTTCTGCACTTCACCCTAGTTTCAGAAAAACACCCCAAGTCTAACCAAGAGCAACAGATGCAGCAGCTATCCTGGGAATATAAGCTGACTTCTGAATAACTAAGATGAAGAACTTACAGCTCCCAGCAGCAGAGCCCTAGGCAGGCTGCGGATGGGGCAGTCCAATGGGTTCACCCTCTGTGTCGACTACTGACCATATTCCACAGCTACTCTTCAAAGTTCGATAGATTTTTTTCTTTCTTTTTTAAATTTTTATTATTTTATTTTATTAGATATTTTCTTTATTTACGTCATACAATATCTCCTTTCCCAGTTTCCCCTCAAAAACAAAAAAACAAAAAAAACCAACCCCCCCCAAAAAAAAACAAAAAAAAACCAAGAACAAGAACAAACCCCTGTTCCCTCCCCCCACCCCCTGCTCACCACCCCACCCTCTCCTGCTTACTGGCCCTGGCATTCCCCTACACTGGGGCATAGAATCTTCACAGGGCCAAGGGCCTCTCCTTCCATTGATGATTGACTTGGCCATCCTCTGCTATACATATGCTGCTGGAGCAATTAGTCCCACCATTTGAACTCTTTGGTTGGTGGTTTAGTCCCTGGGAGCTTTGAGGGTACTAGTTAGTTCATATTGCTGTTCGTCCTAAGGGGCTGCAAACCCTTCAACTCCTTTGGTCCTTTCTCTAACTCCTTCATTGGGGACCCTATGCTCAGTCCAATGGATGACTGTGAGCCTCTACTTCTGTATTAATCGAGTACTGTCAGAGCCTCTCAGGAGAGAACTATATCGGGCTGGATTGTCCTTCCTTCAGTCTCTGCTCCATAGTTAGTCTCTGCAACTCCTTCCATGGGTATTTCATTCCCCCCTTTTAAGAAGGAATGAAGTGTCCACATTTTGGTCTTCCTTCTTCTTGAGTTTCTTGTGATTTGTGGTTTGTACTTTATGTATTCTAATCTTCTGGGCTAATAACCACTTATCAAAGAGTGCATACCATGTGTGTTCTTTTGTGATTGGGTTACCTCACTCAGGATGATATTCTCCAGATCCATCCATTTCCCTAAGAATTTCATAAATTCATTGTTTTTAATAGATGAATAGTACTCCATTGTGTAGAGATCTTTTTAAAGTAAACTGCTATTCTTTTTTTCTAATTTAACACACATTCATTCTAGATAGATCAAATTTCAAACATTGCATGGCAACCTTGGTTTGCTGATAAGGAAGTGGTGGGGCGCTGATGTGCATGGATCTGAGCAGTGATTCAAATTTGATGTTAATAAAAGTTTATCTCTTTATATGAACCTATCCTCTTTTACTTCAGTCAGGTTTAACTGTACTGGAATAGGGTTTGCCTGACCTCTCTCACTGCGGATACAGTATTTAATTTAAATGCAATTCTTTTAGAAGCGTATTATCCTAGGTCCAACTACAAATTGTTGTAGCTGAAGTTATTAGTGGTAACTGCATTGGGGCAGGCTGTCTGTCTCGTGTATCATTATGATTTAATAATTTTCTTTTGGATAAAGCAAGGCTGCAGGTACAAAACTCACATCTTTCCCTCCCATCTTCCATCCAAAGATGGTCATTTTTCCTGTTTCCTTTAAGATTTTATCATTTTTCCATGAATAGTTAAAATATTATCTTCCTTATCTTTAATTTTACATTGTTTATAAAGGGTCCTAACCTCTAACTACCCTGTTCCTCTTCATCTGCTTCAAACTTTTCCATAGTCCCAGAGGTGTTAACTGTACTCTCAAGATTCAGTACAAGATTGTTTGAGGCAACTTAACAAATACATCTTCTAGTCCATAAACACACGTTACATGCATGACTGGGTATGAGCGGTGTCTTATAGAAGATGTTCTGGCCCACTAGCTCTTACAATTTTCTCCCCATTTTTTGCTGTTTCCTGAGCCTTTGGTGTATGGGTTTTGCTGTAAATGTATCAGTTGGTCATGGACACCCACCAGTCAGTTGTTCACCGCACTGTGACCAACTGTGGACTTCTGTGATGGTCTACTCTGCAGGCAAAGGAGCTGCTTTGGTGAGGGGAGAGAGCTACACCTACCTGTGAATACAGGAGCAAGCATGTAGAGGGAGAGAGCTATACCTACTGTGAATACAGGAGCAAGCATGTAGAGGGAGAGAGCTATACCTACTGTGAATACAGGAGCAAGCATGTAGAGAGTAGTAGGGAACTACACCCATTCTTCTCAACTTTACACTTTTAATGTAACTGAAGATTGAAGAATTTAAAGAATGTTTAGTAACAAATCAAAGCTAAAGTCATTCTATTTCCATAATAGATGGCTTTCCTCCAGTAAATGCCTTTGGATGTCAGGTTTATATTTAGCTTGTAGGCTTTGAGCAGAGACTCCTAAGCAGGAAAATGGAATCCTTGAGTTTGAGATTTTTACACGTATGGATGACACATGAATAGAAGGAGGGGTTAGAAGGAGACGAATCCTTCAGATTACTTAGAAGGACCAATGTGATAGAGCCAAGGAGTAGCCGTGAGGTTCTGATTCCTCATCTGTGAAAGCTAAGGATGGTATCCAGAGCAAGTCATGGAATATAATTTATAATGTTGGAACTTGTGAGAGAGGGTGATGATTTTTGTATTTTTGCCTGACTAGTTGGATAAAACGTGGATCTTTGTTACAAAATGGAAACTAAGAGCAGAAGGAAGGAAAGCATTCAAGGTGGTTGGAAATTAGACCTCAGGTTCTGATCTGTTGGGATGGAAATGCTTGTAGTGTATGCAAATGGATCTCATAATTATACAGAGGTCATGGTCCCGAGGATCTGGGAGAAGAGTGAGCAGATACTTATAGTACACTAGAGTCGGTAACCATAGGAGTTACGTGCAACAGTTGCAGCAGATGGAGTCATTTGTGGAGAGTTTGTGACTTAAGGTCTGGAAAGAGTAAATCTGTATGCCCATCTCCCAGATATCTGTGTTCTTTGTCTTTACTGCAATTAAAGGGCTTTGTTTCTTTGTTTTAATTTTACTTTATTTATGTTTATACTGTGTCTCTGTGTATGTGTCTGGATGAGTCCATGTATTCATATGTATGCACTTGCCCACAGAGGTCAGAAGAAGGCGCTGGATCCCTCGAGGCTAGAGGTATAGGCATTTTGTAAGCTGCCCAGTGTGGGTGCTGGAATATGAACTCTGGTCCCCGTGATTTGAGCAGCAAATGATCTTAACACGGAGCCATGTCTCCACCCCAACAATTAAGTTTTAAGTTAATAACCAAAGGGCAGTAAGATAAATTTTGGTGACTGAAATAAACACTCTTGAGCAATTCACAGTCTAAGTGAAGGGGGAAAAAAAACACAATGGAAATTAGAAAATGTTAACATAGGTAGAGAACAAATGACAACAAACCATGTGAAGTGGCACACAGACCAACTCATCTCTGCACAGCAGAGCAGAGAGATGAGGTATATAGAGCTTCCATGCAGGATTGGACCAAAGGGAGAAGGGTGAGAAAGAGACCATCAGGACTGGACTAAGGCCTTAGCAGCAGTGACTATGGGGCAGCCTAAGGGGTCTTGGAAGCCCAAGTAGGGGGTAATTGAAGATCTAGAAGGTAATGTCTGAGTTGTATTAGTGCTGAAATTTAAGACTTTTGCACCCCTCACTCCAAGGCTCAGAGATCTTCGGAGAAGAGGAGGCAGAAAGATTGTAAGAGCCAGAGGGAGGTGGTGGATGATGTCATGGAAGCAGTGCTTCCCAGACACACCACACAGATGTGCATGTGAGCTCACCGTGCTGGCGCCAGAATGCACCAAGACCCATGCAAGCTCCAGCCAAACAAAATCCCAATACAGATGTAGGAAGGTAGACATGTAACCCCCATAGCTGTTAGTACTCGATACCTGCTGGGAGAACAACAGTCTGGGATCTTTAATTACGAGGCCACACACCAGAGCAAGACCCTACCCCAAGACTAGCAGGCAACACCAACTGGACTTGGTGGGAAGAGAAGATGATGGGAGAGTTGTTAGGGGAGGGGAGGAACTGAGAGTGAGCATGCTCAAACACATCCCGTGGACTTCTCAAAGAAGTAGTGAAAATAGTTTGAAGATGTTGCCTAAACCATAGCCACTGAGTGCCATAGAGTTTATTGGTATGGATGGCAGACTTGGATCCAAACATGACTAACCAAAGCTATGACATATGATTAGTTATAGGAGGGGTCTTTCTCACAGACAGAAATCTATTCACTGTTCAGGCAAAATACATCAAGTCAGGATAGTAACACTGTCTCCATCCTCAGCATACATTGATTAATATCATGACGCCAAAGCAGAATTTGGTTACAGAGATACCAGTGGGGGCTAAATGGTAAGATCTAGATATAGACTTTTGTGGTGGCTTTTGTTCATTCTTTAGGTGATTGAATATTTAAGTTAATATCTGGAAAAAAAGAGTATCGAGAGTTAATATCTTCTAAGTCAAAATCAAGAAGATAGGCTGAGACTATTCATTCATTCATTCATTCATTCACTTTACACCCCAGTATCAGCATCCTCTCTCTCTCTAGTACCCTGTCACACAGATCCTCCCCCTTCTCCTCTGACAAGGAGGCAGGCTGAGACTCTTGAGCCATTTATCTAAAGTCTCTCGACCTTACTTCAACGACAAAGTGGGACTATCTGTATGTGCTAACCTCATGAAGTTACCGTATCATAGACAGTAACACATATACAGCAAGGCAGGGTACAGTTAACATGAACAATGGGCACTGGCTGCCACCACCTCAACATTGCTATAGGCAGAAGCTGTTGTCTTGACTCAGGGAAGGGGTTGGGTGGGATGGGGTAGTCATATGCATGCAATTGCCTGGTGAGGCCAGAAGAGGACATTGAAACTCTTGGCATGGGAATTAAAGAGGGTTGTGCACTCCCCGCCTGGGTACAGGGAACCCAACTCAAGTGCTCGGGAAGAGCATCATTGTTCTTAATTCCTGCCCACCTCTCCAACTCCTGCTTTTAGCTTAAGAAGGTCACTTCATGATGTTGTATGTGCATCAGAGAATGCAGAGAAAGCTCTGAGGCAGAGCGATGATTTAAGACCCATTGGCCCACTTGCTAACAGCATTAGGGTCAACTTAAGTTTTGTCACCAAGTGCTGCCAAATGTAGGACCGTGACTTTCTGTCCAACCTTTACTGAACAGCATCATCACATAAAGAACTGGGGAGGGGGGTCTAGATGCTAAAGAACTGGGGAGGGGGGATCTAGATGCTTAGAGCAGGTCCCCACAGTGCTGAGTGGGTTCACTTAAGGGTATCCCATGGATAATCACCAGTAACAATAACCACATTTTATGTGGCATACATACACAATGGAATTTTATTAAGCCATAAAATGAAATCATGACATTTGTAGGAAAATGGAAAGAATTATCTTAACTGAACTATCCCAGATCCAGAGAGACAATAGCAAGGTTTCTCTCATAAGCAAATTCTAGAGCTTTATTTTCATATGTGTGGGTATGTAGGGGGATAGGGCAGGGAGCCAGAGACAAGACAATAGGAAGGAAGGAAGAAGATTTAAGTGGAGGTTGGGGTGGAAGGAAAAGAGAGTTATAACATAGATGTAAAAACAAGAGCAGAATGTAGGCTGCAGGGGGGGCAGGGGGGAGGAGGGAGGGGCTGAGGGTGGTGTGGTCACATCTGCAAAAACCTAGTGTGTATAGAAGCCATTCAATGCAGCTCATGTCTCCAAATGCTCCCTTAAAGAGTACAAACCGTAACGGCAATGAACACATTTTATCTTCCTGTCCTTTACCAGGCAAGTACCTTCGTTTCGACAGAATGAAACCGTTGCCCAACCAGGAAGCCATTAGGCGTGAGGGAGAGTCAGAGCATTCCCCAAGTCCTGCCTGGAAATTGTCTGGCCTGTGGTTCGGTGTCCTTGTAAAATTATTAGTACTGCGCACTGCAGCAGAGAATGCCACAGGGGGAAAAGTGCTCTGCCATCTTTATAGTACAAAGTAACAAAAGAAAGCCACTAGTAAGTTCTGCTATGAAAACCTTCCAGTTGCCACTTAATCCAAGAGGAGCTGGAGCAGGCAGCAGAGAAGCATAGCCCTGGGAGGCCTGCGTGAATCTGACCTCAAGGCAGAAATCTATGATAGCTAAATCTGTGGAGGATCCCAAGCTAGGACTGAGAGGAAACACATTGACTAGACATCTTCATATTGGTTTTTATTTGTTTATTTTTAAGATTTCATTTTTTTATTTACTGTGTGTGTGCATGCAGGAGATGATGAGTGCCCTTGGATACCAGTAGAAAGTGTCAGAGTCCCTGGAGCTGGAGTTACAGACGGTTGTGGCTCCGCCACTCGGGTGCTGGACTCTTGTCTTCTAGTGATTTTAACCTCCTCAAGTGCTCTTGACCTCTGAGATATCTCACCAGGCGCTCCCTAGGTTTTATTATTTTAAAACTCCTTTTAAAACTTTTTTTGAAACTTTCATACCTGTATATACTCCCTCCCTCCAACTCTTCCCCCACTCCCACCAAACATATTTCCTGTCTGTCTCCCAACTTCATGACCTGCTCCCACCTCTCTCCCGCCTCTCTCTGCCCCTCTCTCTCTATCTCTCTCCCTCTCTTTCCCCCTCTTTCCTCCTCCTCCTCCTCCTCCTCCTCCTCCTCCTCCTCCTCCTCCTCCTCCTCCTCCTCCTCTGTTTTAGCTTGCTGAGTTCAACTAGCCCATATGCCCATGTGTGTGGAGCCATTCTCTAGAGCATGGAAAACCTAACACTGGGCAAAGAAAAGTGACTCTGTCCCTTTAGCAGTCCTCACCTGCCACTGGCCTCTCAGCTGGGGTGGGAGTGAAAGACACCCCTCCCTTCTCAAAGCTGAAACTTTCAACCACCTTGACCTTGTGCAGAGCACAACTACTGTGTGTTCATGTGTGTAGCAGCCATGACGTGGCAGAGGCCAACCATTCACAGCTCTACCCCATACAGCTGTAGCACAGAGTGACAGGGAGAGCAGGGTTGACTTGTGTAAGTGCAGTGAGCTCTACTGGTCTGTTAGCCACAGACAGCTCCAGCTCTGCGGCAT
This sequence comes from Hylomyscus alleni, assembly GCA_019843855.1. Classification (NCBI taxonomy): domain Eukaryota; kingdom Metazoa; phylum Chordata; class Mammalia; order Rodentia; family Muridae; genus Hylomyscus; species Hylomyscus alleni. The sequence continues at coordinate 14,201 of JADRCC010577205.1, forward strand.
GTTTTCATGGCTGAAAGTTCTCTTAGCTTCTCATTTTCAGTATTTCCCCATGTATACTTGCATTGTTTTTCCCATGTAAAGTTTAGCATCAGTCTTATCTAGCTTCATTAAAAATACCATTGTTGTTTTTATTGGCTAGAGTCTATGCTGATGGATTAAGGGAGTGTTGATATGATCACACTAGTGAGTCATCTTCTCGAGAACAATGCCTGCCTTTCATTTGTCCAAATCTCCTTCTCTATTTTTTTTGAGAAATACTATTTACAATCTTCCCACATGATAGTTTTGCATGGTTCTTTCTAAATTTTCCCTATTATTTATTTATTTATTTATTTATTTATTTATTTATTTATTTGGTTTTTCAAGACAAGGTTTCTCTATGCAGCCCTGGCTATCCTGGAACCCTGTGGATCAGGCTGCACTCAAACTCTAAGAGCCATGTTTCTGTCTTCCAAGTGCTAGGTTTAAAGGTGTGCACCAACACCTGGCTCCAATTTTATGTTTTTAATTGCAATTTTTGGTGGAGTTCCTCTACCCTTTATGTTTGCTAGTAGGTTTTTACCTGTGCACACAAAGATCATCAATTTCCCAGTGTTATTTTAAAGTCTGAGTCCTTACAGTTTTCTTCCGAGTTAGCTTTATCCCATTTTCCTAGGGCTTTGCAGCTGTGCCCTCGTGTGATTTCCAAACTCATTATTATTTGAGTTCTTCTTCCGTGCTTCTTCTGCCCCTGACTCAATTCTCACGGTGAATCACACCATGATGAAGCTAATACAGTGTGAGAGTTGGAAGTACATCCTGCTCTGGCCCTGAGTTACCTGGAAAGGTAGCGGTTTCTCCTGATGTGAATGCAGGGATCGGGATGAAGGCATGTATGTATTTGACTACATTTAAAAAAAAACTATCAATTCCATTTTTTTTCAAAAATCTGGAGTAACTGCCACATTTGATGACAACTACATGCATCTTGTTGAACGTGTTATATCACTCAATACTGTACATCTTCAAGGTTTAGACAGATGCATCACTGTAGAATCATGAATAGTGTCATAACTTAAACCTCATCTGTAGTCTTGTATTCATGCTGGAAATCATAGCAACTGGTTGCCTTTGTATTGCCTATGTTGTTTGGGCAGCATGTCATGGAGTTAGATTATAGTAGGGAGCCTTTGTAGATAGGCTTCTCCCCACAATGATTCACACTTGGGTTTCTGTTGAGCTGTGATCAAAGCTGTCATTCTGCGTTACCGAACTTACCCCTGTTTTATTTTTTGTCCCATGAGATGTTCACTTTTTTGAGTATTTAATGTGGACGTGACTAGACAATATTTCTGTCAGATGTAAATTCTAACCTATAGAAGCTCGACATTCTTTTTTTTTATTTTTTACATTTTTTTTATTTTTATTTTTTTATTTTCTAAATAATATTAATGAACAATCAAAAACAACAAGAACAAACCCCTGTTGTCTCCCCCCTCCCCATGCTTGCCACCCCATCCTCTCCCACTTATAAGCCCTGTCATTCCCCTACACTGGGGCATAGAACCTTCACAGGGCCAAGGGCCTCTCCTCCCATTGATGACCGACTTTGCAATCCTCTACTATACACATGCTGCCAGAACAATCAGTCCCACCATGTATAGTCCTTGGTTGGTGGTTTAGTCCCTGGGAGTCTGAGGGTATTGGTCAGCCCATATTGTTGTTCGTCCCAAGAGGCTGCAAACCCTTTAACTCCGACATTTAACCACATCCACGGACCATAACGGGTTCTCCTCTCCTCCGCTCTTCTCTTTATGCTTGGTGGTATAACCTAAAATGTCATAACTGAAGGACATACACCACGAGGCCCCTAAGTTCTCATCTGTGCTCCCATGTATTCCTTCCTGCCTTGTGTAAAAGCTGTCTCTTTGCTCGTTTCTCTGACTCCGTTAGGCATACTTCCTGAATGACTTTTCTTTCTGTTTGTTCATATTTGGCCACAAGAAACCCAAAGAGTCCCAGGGGCAGCCATAACTAGATTTTCCATGAACTTCATGGTGTTTCCTGTCAAGAGAGACACATTTGAGCACCATGACCTCACACTCCGTAGGGTCTGGGGCTGTGTGACATGAAACATGAATCACAGTGTATTGTTGAGAATTACAGTAAGTAGGACTACACCTCCCCCCACTTCTTGGTCTCCGCATAGCTTCCCCATCCAGGACACATGCCACATAGAGGGTTTTTAATGAGTACACTACATGTCTCCTTTGTTTCAACTTTAAAAGGCTGCTTCAGTGCCGGATGAGGAAGGCTGCATCTATGTTGCCGAGTAACTGAAGGCCACAAGATTGTATCCTGGGTTCAGCTTCCTATCACGTGAAGAAAGCTCTGATTCAGAGGCTGTGACCTGTGAAATTAAATGCTATGGATCAAGTATAGTACAGTAGAAGCTCCAAACAAGGGAGAAGTAAATGATACCCATTGTCAGTGGGGACACTGATAACATTTAGATGGGAAGGGACCAAGTGTAATACACTTGTCACTAAGTGGCTCCCAAGGGAATGAAGCCATATTGGCTAATGTGTTTAACTATGTTGCTGTCAGTTTGCACTCTCCACACTATCGGTAACTGTTGTCAGGCTTAGCAAGTTGTAGTCCATCTTTTAGACCAATGCATAGCCCATGTCTTTGCCACCATGTCTATTTTACTCCCATGCTACCCAGTCTAGTCTGAAGATTGCCATTGAAGAAAGGCTAGCTAATGTCAGTTGGATAAGACATTGGGCATACTTGTATACTTGGTTTTTAGTCATTCTTCTTTGACATGTACTTCCTAGTGAGCCTTAACATGTGATACAAAATTCTTTATGCACTGACCCACATATCCCTTCTATGACTTAGCTATTGCCTCTTTGCTTCCCTTCCACATCTCTTCTACCTAGACCATTGACCAGATGGCTCTACCATCTTACTTCAGGTCTTGTCTCTCCAGGAATAGAATGACCTAGTATCCTGCTCACAGATCTATCTATTAAGCAAGTATTTCATCTTGGCTGTGATTCAGGATATCCATAGTTACCTTCCTATGCAGCTGCTGCCCATCCCCAGCCACTGAAGTGGACCCACTCCAGATCATGCTTGGCTTTTTCTTCCTGCTCTGCCTGGGCACATAGGTCCTGCCTCTCCATCACAACCTGTGCTGCCTTGTGTAAAAGGCAGGAGAGAAGATATCCTGAATATGTGAGGGTGTATGATGAGTATCTTGGAAGTCTTGGCTTTCTCTGCATGCAGTTTTCTTATGCCCACTGGGCCTGTTTGAGTTCAGTCATAGTTATAAAATCTTCCATCTCAATTTATGACTTGGCAGTTCCCAGAGAACATAGGAAATGCTGGGTGTGTATTCATTCAATACCTTAGGATCAAGCATTCTTCCTCTGCCAGGACCCACTGACTGACACCAAGAGTTATTTCCATATGACACATGACTTTTTGCTGTAGATGGAATGACTTCCCTCTAGACTCCTGAAGGTAGCATGTTTCACTTGCTGAAGATTGTCATGAGCTAGAAGGCATCTGTCTGCATCTTCCACTTCTCTAATGCTGCTGTCTTCTGGGCTGAGTGTGTAGGGAGTAGGGCTTCATGGGGCTCCCCTTGAAAATGTACTCAGTACTCGGTATATAGAAGAGAGTGGTACTCCTCCATATAGAATGTTCTACTTTCAGAGTCCAAAGTGGCCGATCCTTCCTATTGGTGACAGAATGAATAATACTGTGCTGAATTTGTTCTGTGGGAGATTGTCATTGCATTGATAGCCCCTGGACTCTGAAAACCTCAGAGAGTTGGCCGTCCCATGAAGCTTACTAAAGTTTGTTCTCACCATCTGGAGTATCTGTCTCTTGTCAAGTTGCTCCTGGGGTAGTCACCTTCGACTTTCCTAATCCATTCAGTATAACCTTGTGTTTAGTGGTTTAGGGTGTCGTTATGTCATATTCTGAGGGCCCACACCCCTTCAGACTATATTATTATGAAAGAAATCTGGTAACACAGAAAAACTATAAGTAACTATTGTCTAACCCAAACAAATGCAAACTTTTAATTCTCTGTTGTAATTATACAGGAGACGAATGCATTTGCTAAATCTGTTAACTACACAGCAAAGCTGGGGAGTCTTAGTAATGTGTTGTTACAGTGGCACTGCTGCTGACACAGCAGCTACAACTGGGACTGTGGTAGACTCCTGCCACTCTGTGGTGAAGTGAACAGTGTTCTGATAGCGACCTCCACCCCTACATCTTTTAGATCTTTGATGACAATGTTGATCTCTGATGTTCTCCTCATCCTTATCCAACACATGTATATACACATGTATATATACATGCACAAACACACACACACACCCACACACATGACAAATACACACACATAACTGAAAAGTATGAACATGTGTGTGATTGGTTGATTCTTAAAACTTGGAGCTCTACCAGACCCCTGTCTTTCAGGCTTCTCTTTAGATAGTCTAATTCTGTTGTCCATCTCCGACAGAGCTTTTAGGAACAATGACAAACAGTCAGGTGCTGAGGTTAATTAACGTATGTCCTATCTTCAAGTAGCTCATACTTTAGAAACTAATATTTAATACGCCAGAGACCTCCTCGCATTGTATTTAAGATGCGATAAAATGAAAATTAAACAGCCATTCCTTGAAAGACTAGGAACAGTTCAGTCCTTGAAGAAAACTATAGTTTTGGTAAAAAGAATTTCTTTCCTGGGCGTCCTGATCTTTCTTTTCTAACCTTTTGTCTCTTGGCCATGGATTCTTAGCCATCCAGTGTGCACACAATTGTTGCATATGTATTTGGTATGTGTGTGTGTGTGTGTGTGTGTGTGTGTGTGTGTGTGTGTTTGACAGAGAGAGGGAGAGAGAGACAGAGAGACAGAGAGACAGAGAGACAGAGATTTATCCTATAGTTGGAGCCTATTCTTAGTGAAGGACCAGATAGATAAGTTTCACTCTGTATAGTAAGTGACTGATACTTAAAAACAACATATTTTCCCCTCAGAGACATCTCTATTTCAACTCTGAGTGGAATCCTGAAACTAAGGTTACAAAAAGTCTATGAGTATCCAATCCCAAATGTCACTTCTGGAGAGGTGTTGCATCACTATGGATGACTGGAAAATTTGATACTCCTGAAGTCAGTCACACCGTGTGATCGGGTATCTGCTTGAGGACTGGCCAACAGCTGCTGCTAGTTCCTTGCAGACAGGGAACTCTGAGTCCTAACAGCATACGTGAAGGCCAAGGATTCAGGGAAAGCTGTCATAAATGTGGGTATTTGCTAGACCTCTCCTTTGCCGGAGTTCATCTGGATAAACATTACCTCAGAACACTTCAAAACATATCTGTTCTGTACGTTTTACTTATTCCATCAAGTAATGAAATTGCTGTAGGAATGAGGTGGACACCTGTGCCTTTCTGCTCTTCATAGAGTGGTGTCACAGATATCTCAAGAAAAATATCATGTGTGTTAATGTAAAATGTTCTTTCCGAAATTCTTTTTCTGCTTATAATAGGAACATATAAATGCTATTCAGAATGTTTTGCAGTTTCTCCAGGCATAGCAGCGTCGGCTTTGAGCAGAGATTCCCACAGACTTCTAATAAGGTAGCAGGATAGTGAGGGGTTTTGTTGATTCAGCTGTTAACTCCCCTGGGCTGGCGCTCTTGCCAAGTATTTGAGTTTGGGGTGCTGATTTTAGTAAACTGGGCCAGCTGTTTATCACAGAAGTGAGTTAGGAACACTAATCATAGAATGCTAGGAGGGGCTAGCTAGCAGACACCTCTTGTCCGTCGGGGTGGTCTTCATTAGAGAAGAAGAATAGTCTGGAGGGTCCGTTGATGTCAAATGAAGGCGTCCTATGGAATGTTCATCTTCAGCTACCTGTGTCAGATGACTGAATTAATGTGGGTTCCTTTCACTTAATTCAGGTACTTCCTTGATATCTTTTATGAGTTGGATTTGATTAGGAAGTTTTTTCTTTGTCACTGGCTGGCAGATAGCGTGTGGTTGGGAGTGCAGAGGACCATGTTCAGTGTCCATGACCTACATATGGCAGCATACAATCCACCTCCGTTATTCCAAGTCCAGAGGATCTGACACCCTCCTTCACCCTGTGTGAGCCCTTCCTTACATACTCATACCCACCACACACACATACACATACACAGGCACGCACACACACAGTGTATATTTAAAGTGGAATCAAAGGAGTACATGTGAATAAATCAGCTAATAAAACTTTATCAAATTTCTACTATGCCCTTTCTGATACCAAACATTGCAGGCAATATTTTAACATATCATCCATAATTTTTTTTTAAAAAATGTACATTCTAGTTTGGAAAAGTAAGATATGCACAAGAGTGAAAGCTTCGTGTGAGAACTAAGTGCGTGGTTGTTATACCATATTGTTAGCATCATCGAAGGCAGAAGCATGGGAAATGGACTTAGAGTTGGGTTGTTTATGAGTAAATGCCAGGAGACAGGAAGGGGCATTCCAGGCCAGGTGAATCATGTGAGCAAAGCCTTGATATCTGGGTAATAGCACACAGTAGGCTTAGCTGAAGTAGACATGTGTTGGTATAATGACAACTAACAACTAAGACTGTAAAAGGATGAGGCACCCAGAACTGTCTACTGGCAGAGAAGTTGCCTGGCATGTATGATGTCCATGTCCTGGGCTTGATTTCTGGCACAGGATTTAAAAGAAGGAAAGTAAAGAAAGAGAGAGAGGAGAGATAAGGGGAGAGGAGAGAGGCAGAGATAGAAAGACAGAGAAAGACAGCGAGGAAACACTATAGCTGTATGTGGTAAGCACCCTATAATTCCAGTGCTTAGAAAGTTTGAAAAAGATGACGGAGCTACATATTAAGTCCTCATCTCAAGACCACTTCAAGAAACATGGAAGCAAAATCAATGGGCACCAAATTGAAGATGATCTTAGATTCTAGGTTACTGGAGGCTATGTATTTAGTGGGTTTGTAGTCTGGCCTGATATTGTAAAACTTACTTGTGAAAAATGTACACAATTACTTGCTTACACTCTCAGTTTTCATGTGAGCCTTCCTAACGGACCTCTGCCCTGAGTCCTCATGAATGCCCATTCTTTCATACCTGGTGCGGGGCAAACACATCTTAGAAGCTGGTACAATGGAGGAGTTCAGAGGCAGCTCAGCATGTTGTTGAGGACAGCCTTCTCCCTGGAGGAATGTTGATGGCAATGTAGAGAACTGAGTCTGAACCTGCTTCATCCCATGACCTCTCACTCTTCCTACTCCAAAAGGCTCTGCTGCTGCAATTTACACATCCTCATTACCAAGACAGATAATGTGCTAAATTTTATGCTATTTGAAAGTTAACCAATTAGCCAGATGATTCAGTAATGCTGGTAGAATACACAAGAGTCTTAAGACGGAGACCAAGGGTAGGTCATTTCATCAACAGCCCTTTCTACAGTTACCAGGTCTGCACTGATTCTCTGAGGCACCGTTCTCACAGGGGCACAAGGAGAGATGCAGACATTGGCCCCTGAGGTGATCCGCACTACATAAGAGGACTATGGAGCATAGGAAACGAAACATATTATGCAGGGAATCATAAGACAGAGACAATCTTTTCTTTCTTGAGCACTAAGTCTCTTGTCCTGTGCAGCAGACTAAGAGTGTACCTAAGTCTCTACAAAGTTAAACAGGAATAGTGGATTTCAGCACCTCATTTGCCTAATGTACAGAGATGCAAAAGTAAGGATGAATTATCTCACTGTGGTAAATTAAGCATTAAATTCTGGAGAAATGGTGTTAGTTAAAAATACATCTATCTTTCTCCATGAGAGCACATCTTACTGGAATGGAGAAATGTCCTCTTGATTGTGATATAGCATGGCTGATACTGAATAGCCACTGTGATGGCTTTTCTTGGTTGGCATTGGCTATTCCCAGTTGTCAATTTGACTATGTCTGGAACTGACTAAAACCCAAGTGACTGGGCACACCTGTGAGGAATTTTAATTAATTAAATCATTTGAAGTGAGAAGACCCATTTTAATCCATATCTTTTGAGGTAGAAAGATCCATCTTTAATCTGGACCACATCTTCTTTCTGTAAAGTACACCGAAGAAGGAAGCTGGCTCTCTCTTTACCTGCTTGCTTTTGCCCTTGCTAGTGTGTCTGTTCATTCATTGGCATTAGAGCCTACTTCTTCAGAATTCCAGCACATGCTGAAACCCAACTGAGACATCCAACATCACAAACTGAACGACCAGCAGACCTTCCATTGGTAGACAGCCATTGTTGGATTACAGTCTGTAAGTCATTCTGAAAAATCCCATACTAACAAACTTCTGCAGGATATAAAGAACACGCCACTCAATCTTCCCAAGGCAGACTCGGAAATGCATCATAGACCACGTGGCACTGGGCTGGCGATATATCGCATGACTGCAGAACCTGGAGCAGGTATAGTCTTCTCTATGAGGCCTGAATGCATAATTCAAAAAAGAAATAAGCTTGTTTGAGAAAGAAAATAAGAGAGAATGCAAAGATGTGGGCCCTGGGTTCCTAACTCCATATCCAGAAGAATAGTGGGCAACAGGCACCTGCATGCTCCTTCCAGCATTGTGAATGTGCTTCTTGGTCACACTCGCCCCATCTGCCACAAAAACACACAGGCACAAAAGGACGCTTTCTTTGAGATAAAGTCTACAGAACCCGTATCCACGAATCCAGGACTCTTTCCCTGGAAAACAGGGAACATTCAGGGCCGAGAACAGTGCCTGCTACATTCAATGGTGTTAAGTAGCTCAACTGACACTCCTTAATTAAAGCAGCCAGAGAAATCTCTGATGGGTCAGATAGTTGGTAGATATTTAGTGTCTAAAACCATATTTTTCTAAACACATGAATAAAATGATGATCATGCTGGCATTACCTGGGAAATCATTCAAAATCCAAACTTCACTGAGTTTTACA
>JADRCC010577206.1:0-16712 GCA_019843855.1 Hylomyscus alleni
AACAAAAGTGGAAAGGGCCCATTGGACGGTAGCTGGCTGCTTCTAGCTAACAAAGCATAAATCTCATCTTATTTGATGATGCAAACCTGCTTGTGTAGGTAGCAAAAGTGTCAGACTTACCTTAGGCTAATAACTTCCTCATTATAGATTTAACAAGAGTATCCACCCTTGATAACACATAAATGTTATCAAGACCTCTGGTCTATGAACACATGCACACAAGTTACCTGCACAGAACCATGTACATGTATATACATACACACACACACACACACACACACACACACACACACACATACACACACACACACACACCACACACACATTTGAAAATATCACAGTACGCGTATACATAAACATGCACATACCTAAAAATTATATCCACACAAGATCTTTAATTTATAGTAAGTAGGAATACACTGAATTTGTCATAAAATTTGTAGAGAAATAAATTTCTATATAAAAAGCAAAGAAAAGTTATGCTCACCAGTAGATAAAGCTACTGTCGTGTATATTATCTCTCAAGTGCTATATGGAATATGAACATACATAGTCCACAAGTTTGAATGAGATCCTTATCACAAGATTCTATTGTCCTGAGTTTCTTGAAGTTTATGAAACTGAAACCAGGAAGGTCTGACTATAGAGTGACAAAATTATTACATTTGAATCTACATCCTCATGCAAGGGAAATCTTTAGCAGCAAAGTGCTTGTGCATATGCATAAAAAACCCTATGCATATCAGATCCCAAATACAAATAAAAAGCTAAGGATACTAATATGTACCTCTTTCTCAGTAGTGGGATGAGATAGACAAAGGTGATCCTAGGATTTTACTGACCAGCTAGTCAATCAATAACTGGAATTTTGAGTTCAATGCGAAGAGCACTAGAGAAGGATACCCAAAGATGACCTCTGGCCTTCACATGCGTACACCACACACATAATAACAACATCATTAAAGCAAAATCCACACAAGATCTTTAAGGAAAAATAGGTTGAAATACACTGAATTCTCACAAAGAGTGTTAGTTGACTGAACTTCTAAACAAGCAATACAGAACTGTTAAGAACAGTGTACTATGTGATAGAATCCCCAGACCTCCAGATCCCTAGCAATAGTAGGGGAAAGGTTTACAAACACTCTCTAAATCCTAGCTCAGTTGTGACTATCCAGTCTAATCTCACTGGCAAATGTCAGTGGGACAGGGAGTAGCACATTTCTTACAATAGGGATTGATCATGACTATGAAAGTATTTGCTTCCTATATCCCCTTCCCAAATACAATTTTTTTGTTTTAGTTTCATAAGCCGACATAAGTCAAATATGCTCGTTCCCAATTATTATATTGTTTTTCTAAGGTTTCTTTGCCTTCTAATGCTTAAAAGGAAGCTAAATATTCATGTCTCACAGCTCAGCAAGGCGGGTCCCATTCTGTCAAACATGCACTTGATTAAATGTATACGTGACACAACCTTTTCTCTAAAGGTAATGGGGCTTCTGCTCTTGGTCTCTTGACTGATTTGTCCATACCATGAATGGAAGCAGCATAAAAACACAAAGAAATACCTTAGCAGCAGATTTCAGCCAGGCTAACAAGTAAATTAACCAGTGAGATCCTTGCATATGCTAATATAGAACCATGTAAAACCCATGCTCAACAATGCCCTTCCACAGAGAACTGGAAAAAATAAAATAAAAAAAAAAAAAGAAGGCTCTAAGGGCACCAGATCCTTGGACAGTGTTCAAAGAAGGTGAGAAGTAAGTCTGTGGTATTTCTAGACAGCCCACATATCTTAACTATCACTTATTTCACGAGTGAGTAATCACTTTTAAAGTCTATTATCTTAATTAATAAATCCTTTGTTGGTGGCAAGATAATGATAATTGAAGGGCTTATCATTCCTGCAGGGGCAGGGGTGACTTCCAGTGGCTACAATGTCAACTAGAGTGCTTCAAATGTTAGCCAGTTGCCATAAATTCCACTCATTTCACATATAGAATTGTCTTTCAAATAATGTTGCTTTACCCATCTTCATCATTGTGTTTTGAACACATCAGAGGCAGATAAGTTTGCATCCTAGACAGCTCAGTCTAAGGGACAAAATGCTGAAGCAAAGTGTCACCAGAAATCTTAAAAATATAAGTGCAGCATGAAGGATTGAAGTTAAGTTACCTCCTTTTGAGAAAAAGAACTTCTCTTTTTCAGACTTATATATATTTTAATAGGAATTAAATCTATCATAAATCCTACCACAGATCTCAATAAGCAACAGCCAATTGGAAAGCCAAGACTGTCTTTTCTCACTTGTAGCCCATCAGTGACTTATCAGTTGCCTCTAATTTCTCCAAGCAACGTAAATGTATGTCAGAGACTAAGCATAAACAGATTCAGTTTAACAGTGTAGTTATCACACTTGCTATCTTGGGACAGCTACTTCAGAACTTACATGAACAGATGCACAATGCCAAGCCAACAATATATTACATACACGAGGTCATACAATGAAGTTTATACATAATAACAAAACAAGTGGTTCACTACCAGCATCATTTATGTCTTTACTCAAATGGCTCAATCTCAGTAGATTCTCTGAAGTCACCTTACTGAACATTGTTGTTGTGACATTCCCTCTGCCTTTGGGCATTTTACTGTATTGGATGCATTTTAATTATCAGTAACTTACGGTTGTATAATTGCCAGGACTTTTTGTCCATTTGGTTGTTTGCTATATTCCAAGAGTGAGGTCAGTGTCTGGGACACAGTACATTGAGTCACTTCCCCAATCCCATTTCACTCAAATTTAACAGTGCTCACCCTCTGTGATTTAAATGGTAGATCACCAATGTGGTATTATTGCTTTTTTACCCAGTAACAGAATTAGGAAAAATGTTGGAGAGTTTTACTTTAAAATTAAGTATCTCCAATGTTTAAAAATATCAGCAATTGAATTTTAATGCATGAATGATAGTTTGGCTCCACCTATGCAATGGTCAAAGCACTTGCCACCAAGCCTAGTAACATGAGTCTCATCTCCAGCATCTATATAGTAGAAGAGAATCGACTCCCACACATTGTCCCCTAACCTTCGCATAGATGCTGGGGATATGCATAGATATTTATGTACATACACACACATGTGCACACACACACACACCAAATGCATATAATATTTTATATAGGTTCACATGATGAATGAATAAGGGTATTTATAGGTGAAACGTGATACAATATAATAAAATCCTAATTATAGAATCTTTGTGTTGAATATATAAATTGCAAAAGATTTGTCCCTTAACTTTACTAAAGTTTAAGTTTCCCAAAATAAAATATTCATAGTTTTAATAGGTATCATCTAGGAATGTGATTAAGCGGTAGACTGCTCATCTAAAATTTGCAAGGTCATGGGTACGATCTCTAGTGTACCTCAAAAGGAAATAAACAAGGAAAAGGAAATGATCTAGGAAAGGCAAGTTTAGTTGTGAAATCAGTACAGATCCATTGTGCTTCTTTCTGTTGAAACATATATAATTACACAAAAGATACATGTACTATAAACATTTTACATTGAAAATCCATTTCTTTATTCAATCAAAATAAATTTAAGACCTATTGATTGTAAATAATGATAATGACTATTGTCCAAACACAAAGGATCATTATCAAAACTTTGTTAATAATTATTCATTTAGCTGCTCACCCTAACAAGGTACACTCAGAATTAGAAATGGTATAAAAGGTATATTTTTAGTCAAATGAGAAAAGAAAATAAACTGTGATTTGACCAAACTACTAAAGAAGTAAGCCTATTCTAAAACACAAAATAGAAGCACTAGTCAATGCTAGGTTTTCCAGAGAAACTGATAATATACCCAGACAAGTACAAAACATGAACACAAACACTATTGCTTTGGTTTTGCTTTAAGTTTTTATTTATTCCTTGAGAATTTCACATAACATGTACTTAATGCATATTTTTTTATTTTTAAACTTAAAGTGGAATTACATCACTTCCCCTCTTCTCTTTCTTCTTCTTATCCCTTCCATGAAAGCCCACAACATTAATTTCCAAACTCATGACCTCTTTTTCTTTTATTATATATATATATATATATATGTGTGTGTGTGTGTGTGTGTGTGTGTGTGTGTATGTGTGTATGTATGTATATCTATATATATAAAATGTATAATTATATATTCACTTAAATGTATTACAAAAATTTTATGTAAATAAAATAATGTGATTCCTTGTGGGTTTTTTTTCAGTATTATTGATGTTATTTTTCTCCCCTTCACCTTCCCTTTTCATCCCTCTGGATTAAGTTCCTCCCCAGTTTAACCCTTCCTCCATCTTTTTTTTTTCATTTCTCTTTCATGTAACTTGAACCTTGCTAGTCTCCTCTCTATATTACCACCGACCATAGCAAAAATGGTTTTAAAAAAAATGTGGTCTCTTTTTACTTCCTCATTTCTGCATTTACTCCAGGTTATATTATATACTCACATCTGAATTTTGGAGGAAGGAATGACAGGTGAGAGATAAAATGTAACATTTGTCTTTCTGGGTCTGGATTCTGTCACTCAATACAGTGTTTCCTAGCTCCATCCATTCCCCTGCAATTTTCATTTTATTTTTCTTTACACCAGAATAGTAACACATTGCACATACTTTCCACACTTTTGTCATCCATTCATTAGCTGCAATACATTTAAGTAGTTTCCATCCACTAGTTATTGTGATAGAGCAGCAATGAACGTTGCTCTGAGCAAGTCTGAGTGGAGTGAGAGGTCAAGTCCTTCTAGCCTATTCAAAGGAGTTCTACAGCTAAGTCATATGGCAGATTTGTTTTTACCTTTTTAAAATGATTCTCCACTCTGATTTCCATAGTGGCTCCACCAATATGCAATCTTATCAACCATGAATTAAGGCCCCTTAATATTTACCTTGATTACAGGTAAGTGAGAAGCCAATACAAGGTGACTGAGAGAGGAGCTACTCTGCAACTGTCACTTACTGATCTTGTGATTGTGACAGTGTTACTTACCAGATAAAAGGCAGAATTTGTGTTTTCTGTAGAGTGAAGACTTCTATATATGTGATACCTGGATATACTAAATTCTGAACTAATGTGTTCTCTTTAAGTAGCCAAATCTAAACTGCAGATCCTGCTGCCATTGAGGCATAAATTTATTGTCCTGGAGGCACAGGTTAAGTAGGAAGCAGTACACGTTTAGTAAAAGACTTTCTTGTTGCTAAATTTTATTGCAAATGGAGATTGTATCTAAAATTTTGATTCACGAATCACTTATAATGATTCAAGAAAATTTGATGAATCTCCAGTTGTAGAGCCCCCACAGAAGAAAGCTTTGTATAAAAGAAATATGAAAGCATAAAGTGATACATGGAGTGCAAAAAAATTACAAATAATGCAGTGAGAATAAACAAAAGGAAAGTATCAATAAAACATAGTCACATAAAATGATCAGCACACAGAGCGAGGTCTAGTGTCAGACAAGTTCCTTCTCTGACCACAGAGAGATGCCCTGAGAGTTAGTAATTCCATTCCATGCCCTCTAGGGTCAGTCATAAAGTTTGCATCCATATAGACTCATTCTACCTCCTTAAATGTGTCTAATGTATCTGACATCATTATCTACTTCTGGAAGATTCAACTAAATTAATAATTTTTTATAGCCAGCACTCCAGAGGCAATTATACCATACCACTTTGCTCTCCTGTGATTATGTTCACAAAAGGAAGATTTTGTGCTGTTTTACTCTTAATATTTTAAAATATTCATCCCTGTCTACATATATTCTGAATACTAAACCACTTTAATAAAGAAGAATCTGCTTTTGTAGTCACCTTGTAGAACACAATATTGACAGATTTGAAATCTACTTTCCTGGTGCTCCAAAATCTTTATGTTCCTTTCTGCAGAAATAAAGCACTTAGTGCCAGTTACTACTTGTAAAAAGGAAAACAAAGAATTGAGAGCTCAAAGGCTATTGATCCCAACTCTAAAGTCATTGTCAAATATCATATATCCAGCACCAAAAGGTCATTGGTTAATTTGTGAGGCAGGATTCCAGTTTTTAAAGCCAGGCTATGTTCACCATCCAGATAGAAGCATCAAGAATAGTTTACAAATGTTTCCTTAATATTAATGGACAGTCAGCCTTCCTAGGCAAACAATGTGTGTACAAAAGAAAACAGTCTTCAGTGACAATATCAATGATAGCTCATGATTTAAACCAAATTTCACTTTTAAAAATACAGTTTTAACTTATGCTCCACTTTTTTGTCAGTATAAGCAATCATTGTCTTCTTCTAGTGTCATTTTTAAAAAGATTTTACTTTGCTTCTGATTTTTAATAATGAATCAGGGTCTCAGTACATGTAAAGAATCCTGAAGGTATTTTTAAAAGGAAACATTTTTCGGTGTCAAATTGACACATTTGAAATAGTTCTTAAGTCTCATTGTCTGCTGTTCCAGTCTGCTTGAAATTTCAGGTCCCCTTCAAAGATTCTCACAGTTATTGTGCAAATATCCACTTTCTAATAACGGGCTTCAAACACACGAGCAGTACCAACCCCCTTCCTTTCCCACCTTTCTGCTCTTGCTGAGACACAGCCTAGTGGGCACAAAGACAACAAAACTAAAACTGTGATGTGAACTTAGATGTGGGTTGTCCATCTGTTGTAGGGTGCTCTACAGATGGTAAAATAGCTACTCAAGGGGAGATGAGAATGACATCTGAGAGTGACGTTAGGATTCCCTTCCAAGATGTAGGCTGCCCAAATATGCTCAAAGGCTGTTTCTCCACAAAATACAAAAGCAATTTTCATACCTAAAGTTCTTTTTTTAGTTCCTTTTTTAGAATTTCATGCATGAGTATTATAGTTACATCATTTCCACATGCCAGTCACCCACCCCAAAGTCCCAACTGTGTCCTCCATACTCCCTGCCAAGTTACTGACCTCTTCCTCTCTAATTATGGAATAGTATGTTTAATAACTATATATGATATATAAATACATATATAATAATATATAATTGACAATATATTTTTCTGTGTCCATATGTTACTAGTATATACTTAGGAATTGCCCATAGAGATTAGATAACCTATCAGTCTATCCTCAGGTCCTGGAAAGGATTGATGTTATCTGTCTGTCTGTCTGTCTGTCTGTCTGTCTGTCTATCATTATGTCTATGTTTACCTCATCTTTATCTCTACCTCTCTCAGTAGATATTTATTGCCTGTACCTGTTCATGTACAGATGAAGCCTTATGGATTTTGGTGTTCCATTTTGATGAACCAACTAGTGTTGGCACTGTATAGACTGTATACAAGTGACCATATTAATGAGTAGCCTGCTGATAAGCGTTATTTATGTCCTTACATCAGATATAATATGGTGACATCCTTGTCAGAAACTATTCAGAGTTCTTTGTCACTCCCACTCACCATAATCATATACCACACAAGAATCTTGGAGAATAGATAATATAAATCAGGAAGGATATTACCTCATATTAACCTTAAAACGATGACATATTATCTAATTTGATACATGTTAACTTGACTTGAGAATTACAGTCATTCTAAAAATTGTAAAAGGGTTCCTTGTTATAAAACACAAAAATAAATTTAATCAAACAACATCAAATGGGGTAACTTGAAGAGTAGAGGAATAGACAAATACCAGGATTTTGCTATTGCCTGTAACCAGATTCTTTTCCAGGAAAGAAAATAGACTACTCTGTTCTGCAGGCTTCCCTAATCCTATAGACTATTCTGTTCTGCAGGCTTTAGAAATACTTTTAGACTAGTCTGTTCTGCAGGTTTGGTAATCCTTTTAGACAATTCTGTTCCACAGGCTTTGGTAATACTTCTAGGCTATTCTGTTCTTCAGGCTTTGATAATCCTTCTCTGAGTATGTGACACCACTGCTCATATCAGGATAAATTATTTTTTCTTCCTTCACAAAAGTGCCAACTGATTGTTGTGTAACAGATGGACCTGCTGATACATTCCTTAGGGACCAGTGCATTACAGCCACTGTTTTTAATTCCTGTGTGCATTCAACCAGATATACTATAAAAAGAATTATCTGCCTTTATTTTTAGCTGCCTAGTCAATTTTTATACTTAACTACATATTTTTTTTCTTATAATCAACTTTATAACATTTCAAATACAAAAATCGAGATAAAAAAGGTCAAAGGAATCCATTCTGTAAATGTATTTAACTGCCCTGTTTATTATTACTCACCTTGGATAGTGTGAAGTCATATTAGATATATTACTGTGTGTTTACATGAAATATGTGAAACAAAGCATCTCTTAGATTTTTATGGCCAAATGAATGTGCTAATAAGCTAGGTCAATATGTGCACCCTTGTTCAGCAGCATGGGCTGTACTATGCTCTTTAGGAATATACTTTCCAAGGATGGGACTAGAGGTCCTCCATTGCACACACGAAAGTACAGTTGATAGTATCGAAGTAGGGGTCCCATGTCACGAGCATTCTCTCCGTAAATGCCACTAGATACTTATAAGACCCTAGTGTCATGAATTTTTAGGCCTATGGTAAAGTTTAGCATCTGGAATTAACACTGCCCATATAAAAGAAATCCAAGGCAACCTTTGTTACTAAGCACTCATGCGATTATTTGCTTGCTACCTAAAAAGTTTAGGTCCAAGCAGGAAGTCAGAGCAGGAGCTGACAACATTCTATGCGGGAACTCAAGCTCCCTCACAGTGTTACTATGCTTTTCTTTTAAAATCAAACTATTCAACATTTTTTAATTCTTTGGGAACTTTATACAATGTATACTGATCATATATACACCACTCCCCCAACTCCACTCAGATCCACAACCTTTACACATTTTATGTATTTTTTTAAGGCCACTAAGTCCAAAGGGCTCTTCAAATTCTCTTATGTTGGGCCAACTCATGAAGCATAGTGCTTTTGCCATGGGACACATCATTAAATAAAACGGATTCTCCCTCTTCTAGAAGCTCTCCATTGCTTAGCTATCCACCTTATTAAGGATGGAATTTCATGGCCATGTTCTCCTGTTCTATGCTGAACTTGTCTGACTTGATGTTTCAAGAGCATTTGTTTTCTCTCACAACCACCATGTAAGTACAACATTCCTTTTGTGTCCATTGTAATTACATCTTCCTTTTCAGGTGAGCGCTGAGCACTGAGTCCTAGGAGGAGAGGAGTGATATGCATGTCCTGTTTGTGGCTGAGCACTCTTGGATCACATGTTCTCTGCATATTTGCCACTTGTGAGTCACTGTTAATTATCATACACAACAAGAAGAATCTTCTCTATGAGCATTAGGAGATGCACTAATCTATGGATAGCTATATTTAGTCATTAGGAATTGGTTCAGTACTATGTAAGTCCAGGGGAATAAAAACAGTTATAACAGGTCTATGACCTGTCTTGCCATTGTTTCTTGGCCCTGATAATGGTTCCTATAGCTTCCATCTTCTGGCATGGCCTTTAAATCCAACATAGGGGTGTTTGGTTACTTCTGTAACATTTGTTCAACTACTGAATGTGCATGTCTTGCCAGGCCAGTCGCTACAGGAAACTCACAATGTGTCCATTAGGGTAAGATCGATAATTGTACTTAAGATTTTCAATAAATATTATGTAATTAAATGTGTATGTTTATAATAAAATAATTGATAAATTGAGTTAATAAATTAAAATTTACTCTCATGAAATCACTGCTTTAATAATGAATTTGAAACAAATAAACCTGAAAAATAGAAATATTTCTAAACGGTTAACAAGTTCTAAGAAGTTTCTCAAAAGGTGAGCATCACCAACTCAGTGCTCACTGGCATAATTTCCCTTTACCTTGGTCTGTAGTGGGCAAGGACACGCACTATTTTCTTCTCATAAAGACATTTTAAACGCTGTGTTCAGATTCCATAGCCAGCCCCTTTACACCACTCAAAAGGCATACAGTCAGTCTACATACATAGCTGCAAACAGGAGGAAGAAGTTAGTTCTCAACAAAGTAAAGATTACTAAGGATCTGAAAGATCCATTGTGAGTGTGCAATGTTATATAGTTTTGAAAGGTTTTGCAGGAGCAGAAATGTTATGGTGCAGCCCCAAAGAGCAGGAAGTTCAGGAAAGAAAATAAGTATAAATACGATGCCTCATTTGCGTACATCCCTGTGGGTCCATAAGGAATCTAACCAGATTGTCTAAAGAAGCTGTTCCTGCTTGTCAGGAGCAGAAGCGTTTTCATTTCTGCACACTGAATTTCAGCCTGGAGTATGTCAGATAAGGGTTTCTGCTGGTCAAAGTCATAAAAATTCTGTTCGATATCTTTTATGAGGAATGACAAATGTAAGAAGATAAACTCTACTGTGTCCGATAAACTATACGGTCTTTTACTGGAGTCCCAAGCAAAGATTTAACAATGTGTAGTCAACATCAAACTCATTGGCTCATTCAAAAAACAAAAGCATTCCATGGAAAAAAATTTCTACCAGGCTGGAGGATATATTCAATCCAAGGAAACCTTGAGAGCTAGCATATGCTCACAGATCTGAAGTATGTTTTAAAGTTTCTAGTGGCTTGATGAAGAAATGCACACCAGGTTAAGCATTGTTGAGAATGGAGCAATATTGAATAATCGACTTATGACTGAATACCCTTACTAGAAAATTCCCCAAAGCCCTTCCATTTTAGAAAGAGCCCCCTGTTTTTAATTCACTAGAATGCAGTCTGTGAGTAAACTTTCATATTCCCTCCCTAGAAAGATTCACTGCTCATCTTACTGAAGTGTGTGATAAGCTATAAATGAGATGTCACGTAGCAGAAAGCTGAGTGAGAACTTACATGTTTCAAGCATCGACAAAGAACTCTGATGGTTAGGTTTGCATAGACTACTATTTCAACCCATGCCATGACCAAAGTCCTTAGCTACTCTTTTCTTTCTTTAAAAATTTGAACTACTTATTTCAACTTTTTGTTTCTTTATTTTCTATTCGTTTTTCCTATCTTCCTCTTCCTTTTTTCAATGATGAATTTGAAATTCCAAAAATTGTATCTAAACAAGTGCATAAATACTTATTATTGCATTATATGTCTCCAATCCTAGTTTAAAATAATTCCCTCTGGGAAGATACTGCTGTTACCAAAGGAATTATGAAGGGTCTGTACTGTGTGTTGCATATACTCTAATCAAATAGTTGTGTCACTATGTTCTCAAGTGACTGTAACCCATCCCCTCTCTACACTGTCTGATTTCTAAAACCACAAAGTATCATATTTGGTAGCATAAACTGCATAATATGTAATAATGGCACTGACTTAGTCACTCAAAGAAACAAATTTCACTTATTTTTTCATTCAGTGTGTTTATACACAATTATCTGCATTGGTTGTAAGATGTACAAAATAGGGTAATGCTATTTTACAATAGGAAAATACATTGCACCCCAGTGTCCTCTATTTAAGAGGAAACCTAAAGGTATGTGTATGCATATAATATGCTGTGTTCAATAACAGTGAAGCAGAAATGACTTCTCACAAGTATCTTTGGTAATAGAGAAAATAAATCCATGATACATTGTCACAATATGGTTTAGATAGAATATTTTTCATATTTTCCATGCTTAAGCAGCTTTCAAAGAAAAATGTTCAGAAGCTATGTAGCTTGCAGAACACATTACATGAGAAGGATTGACCATTAAGTTTAACACCATGATTCGTTTTATCAACTTCCTTCAACATTCTAATACTTCTCAAAAATTGTGCACACTGTGTGAGACTATGCGTGCATTACGTAAATTAAATTATATCATCATATCCTTAGAGGAGAGATGTTCTATTATTCAGACAAGGAACAGTCTTTGTTCAGCTATGATAGATTCACAACTAGCTGAGCTAGAATTCTTAGTTTGGAGTACAAGCCAGTCAAAAGCTTTAGTAAATAAAATAATTATCAAGAGTTTCACAAGTATAACTCATATCTAAAAGATGATGAACTTTTAGAGAGAAGCAAAATTTTCCACCCATGGTGCTGAACACCTGAGATCCTAACCGTATGAGATCTGGAGGAATGAGGAGCCAAGGAATGAGATCAAGGTCATCTTTGACTACAAAAGGGAGTTCAAGGGCAGCCTAAGCTGTTTCAAAACAAAGAACAATAGGAATAAAGTGAGAAGTAATGGCAAGGGGCTCTCTCTGTCTGCAGCATCTGTAATAAGAACCTTAGCGATAGTGATAGAAAGCTTATGAAAGAGACAGCATCTCAGCCTAAAATAAAGATAACTTTGGAAATATTTAGCTAAATTATTTCACTTTAACTCAAGTTCCATAAACTGAATTGACTTATTTGCCAATGGTTCATTTTCCCTTTAAAGAGAAACAGAGCTACAAAGAAGGTGTCAACATTTTGTCAATAGTTTGGGCACGTGCAATGGATCACAAAATAATTAGCTTAAGATTTCTTATGAAATCCACAATTCTTTAATCCTCTCACTCTGATTAGCTATGTTTTCTCCCTCAGCAGCTTTTCTTCTTTCCAACAGAAAAAAAAAAAAATGAGTTAGCCATGTTTCTTTCCCAAACAATAGTAATTTAAATATGCCAAGGATTCCTTTATATTATCTCTTCCACTAAAGACAAGTTAAAACTCAGCATCTGGAAAGATGTTGCTCAGGTCAAAGGATTTTACAAAATGTATACACTTACTAATGTATACAAATCAATTTCCAAGACGATGATCCACAATCAGGAAATGAAATAAAACAAATTGCTTTTTCCAACAGATATTGACATCAGGAAACAATTCATGCTTAGAACTGAAATATTAGTCACAGTACCATGACCTACCACCTTAAGTGATAAAATACACAGGTCAGAATTGACAATACATACTCATGGCTGACCATGGCTTCTAGTTATTGATCAAAGAGAGGGAAAGTACTTTGCAGGAAAAACACTATTCTGAATTACAAACATCCATCCTCCTGAGACTAAGCGACTCTCTGGCTTGCTCCCCCTGGAACTGGGAAGCCAGAAGTGAGTGCAGCCAGTGTTTAATATCAAGTGAATGTGGTGTTTAATCAATAGTCCTCTGCTTTGTTCCCTGATGTAGAAAGCAGGGTCTATTCATTCAGCAAAGGTTAATGCCAAGGGTCAAGTGATTTCACACTCTCTGTAGGATCCACAACATTTCAGTAGTTCAGATGCCTCCGACAGGGATGACTCAGTTGGACTGATTTATTGCCACTCTGCGGCCCTGCTTAATACTAAAGTGCTCTCTTATGATAATACCTCAGAAAATAGCACTGATAAAAGAGGATACAATAATTACCTACATTTTGAGGTAATGTCTTCATTTCTAGCATCCCGCAAAGATGTAAGATCCATTTAAAGTGATATGCTTCTCATATTAGCAAGCCATTTAAGCAAGATCTGATCAGCATGTTCTCTTTTGTCAAATATACCTTAGTAACCTTAGGACACAGATACAAAAGTAATGTACATCTGATACAGACCTTTAAAAGTGTTTATTCTTTGTAATATTTTAATATCAGATAAAAGAAAGAAGCTGCAAAAAAGCAAAAATATGATATATTGTATTTTTCTTTATTACCAGAGGCAAGTTTATAATTTGACTTATTTTGCTTTGACCGTTTCCAAGCATAAGAGAGGTCAAAGGGGCAAACATGTCTACATATTCTTTTCAACTCTGCTTCACTTAATTCAGCACTGGTTGGGGTCATTTTTTTTAAACACACCATATTTGGCTATGTCAGGGGCCCACTCTTTAACATGCTTGCATTCATGAGTATTATTCAGTACTGTCTCATTGCGGTTGTGCCTTATATAATGAAGGAAGGCCTAATGTCACCAGGAAAACAATGTAAGAATTAATTGTGGCTTATCATTGAGAAATGATTAAGAATCCAGCTTCACTCATACATTTGTGGATGATGGATATACTAATCAAGAAGCAAAATCAACTAACTTTGTAAATTAGTATTAAAATATTCTACCACTAAAAATAAAAGGACATCTGAAATATTCATTGCATCTCATTCTAGATTCTCACTATGTAAAACATTCTAATAGAAATGTTCTGCCTTCCGATCTCTTTTGGGAGATCAGAATCTAATCTGCTATTTTGAAACCAAAGGTTTGTCCAGAAGTATTTGTTTACTGTAAAATGAATATTTCAAAATGATTTTAAAACATACGAAAGGCTGAATATAAATTGAAAAGAAACCATTTATTTGTGTAATTCCATATAAATTTGTACACATTAGTCATCAATAAACAGTTTATATCAGACATAAACAAAATGGGTAATAATAACTTTGATGCAAACAATTTCACTATGCAACAATAGCATATTTCCCATACATGAAAGAAAAATCTCCCTTCTAGCCTCAGTGCCTTGAAAGGATGATGACTTCTGCAATTCTCCTTCCCAGGGAGATCAAACTGTGAGTGTAGTTGCTTTGTAGGGCGAACAATGAGGAAGGTAATTACTAACAAAGCTCGTGATATTAAGACTAGAAGAACAATTAAATGCATCAATATATTGGCTTATTTACAGCAAAAACAGCATCTACAATCTTAGTATTCTAAAGATGAAATGTTAACAATAGATAAGGCTGGATGCTTCAAGAATTGTCCAGAAAGGGTCCTTTCAGGATGACTTCCACACACTCTGCCCTCCAGGCAATATATATGGAAATGTAGTTCAATTAATTCACATATGGAAAAAAACAAGAAATCTAAAATAAAAGCAGGTGTGTGCCTGCTTTTATGCTCCAACATGTATTAGATAAGTTTCAGCTCATGTGATCATTTTTAATCACTAAAATAATATTTGAGAACTCTGAGCACGAGAATTGTTTAATACATACTCAATAACCAGAAGAAAAAAGTACTACATTACCTCTGACTACAATGAGGAATAAAATACGATCACTTGTTTAATGTTTTAGTACAACCAAGAAAAAGCATGTTTTCAAGATTACATTTTTAAAAAAAAATTGCAATAGTAAAATTATCTCTTTAAAGCCCTGTCAAAGCATATATAAAGTTATATGTGGTCACATTTTTTTTGTCCTTCTTTTTTGTTCCTATGTATGTGAGGGGAAGAGAAATATGAATTTCCAATAATTCAGTTCTTATCTTAGAAATCTAAGTACTATTCCAAATTTTATCTTAAAAAAATGAATGCCTTCCTTCAGCACTGAATGCTTATTTTGTAGTTCAAAACTCCTTACTGCTGATGTCAATCTTTATATGAAATTATCGTGAGTACAGTACTCTCAATAGATATATCATATATGTCAAGTCAGCAAGCTTAATGGACTGATTTTGAGGAGAGATAATTATTATGATTGTTATTTGTAGCACAATTGTTATGATTGTGTTTCTAACAATTCAAGATAACCTAAATAAGAAAATGAAAAAAAGAATCATTTGTCTTCCATATTTTTCATGAAAACTTTATTCAAGCATGCAATAAACTAGATAGAAGTTAATGATGATATGAATCTTCTATAACAATTATTTAAGTGTGGCAGGTTGATAATAAAATATTATTACTCAATACAAAGATAAGACAGGTTCATGTTAGCAAATTTAGAGAATATGAATAATCAAAAAATTTAAAGTATCTATATTATCTTTTGCTCTATTCATTCATTATTTTGTAAAAATAATTATAGAGACATAATGTATAAGTATATATAAATATATAATATATATACTGCATTATCATGAATTTGAATACACACTTATTTCAACATATATTCCCATCAGGGTCAGAGTGATATATTCTATTTTTTAATTACAGCTTATTTAAGAAAGAAACCAAAAGTCATAAAAGTAGAAATTTTAGTTTTTCATTTTTTTAACTTTATATTTTATTTTAAGATAATCTCTTAAGATATAGAAATAACTTGTTAGTTACAAAATTTCCCAAGCATTGTAATAAACTTCATATATAGGTTAAATATTTATTCTTTTTTTATTTAGTCATAAACGCAATAACTAAGTTCCAAATGTTTTGTTCCAGATGTTATATTATTGGGCAATACTGCACACAGTCTTCCTATTTCACAGAAAATGATTGATGAATCTCATCACTGTTAGCTTGGGTATAAGGCAACAAATAAATATCTTTCTAAAGTGGTGTAGGCTCTTATTGCATATTCATTTATGAGGTAAAATGTGACTCTATTGCTTAGTTGTACAATGTTTAAAAGTCAATTTTGTTTAGATGTATTAAAATATTGCAGAAAGGAAATTAAACATAAAAGCTTACTATTCCCACATTTCAACACAAAACAAATACCAGCTGGGGATGTTTGGGGAACTATTTCCTTTCCACACATTGGAATTGCCACATACATACATTCACTGTTCATCAATATTCTTCCATTCAAAATTCACTTTGAATTTCTTTATTATGTTTTATTCACATGTCTTTTATACCAAAGATGGTCAATACATTAACCAGAACATGTGCTATCCTGACTGTGCTAGCACCACAGCCCTTCCATCAAAGCTTTTAAATACATCTACATGCTTTTTATTTGCTCATTTTCAGAGCTCACTTTGTAGTCCTGGCCTTTCTTGAGCTCCCCATTTGACCAGGCTGGTCTAGAGCTCACTATGTAGAGCAGAC
>JADRCC010577207.1:0-12246 GCA_019843855.1 Hylomyscus alleni
GACATGCCTCTTAGGGAGGGCACACTCACCAGCGCTTCGTCCCGTGGCTGTGCAGTACCACCGAGTAGCCAAACAGCGTGCCGGAGGGGCCCGGGTACAACAGCGCACTCTCTGGGTCGAGGTTGTAGGAGTGCCCGGTTGGCACCCCCAAGTACAACAACAGTATCACCGCTTCCAGGAGGGCGACCCCTCGGGGCCTCGGTCTGCTCCTCGCTTCCGCAGCCATGCACTCTTGGTGGGGAACATTCAACACAAAACGGCCACTGACCAGAGTTGCACAGGATGCGACGGTTGGTCAAAGCGAAGAGCGCCCCAAGAGATGAAGTGCAGCAGCGTGTCCGGTGCTGGCAGGCGACAGGGGCGGAGAGAGGAACGCCAGGAGAGGAGGGGAATTGGTAGCTACAGGCGGAGCGATCGTGGTGGCCAGGGATGCCTCAGGCTCTGGCCCACGCCCCGTTTCTGTGGCCCGGGGGCCAGGGGCTGGGTGATCCAGGGATCTGGGTGGGGTCCTGGGTGTGGTGCACTGGCTCAAAGCCGGGCCATCCTCTCCCCAACCCTCTCCCCATCCCCGCCCCGCAGAGCTGTAGGGGGCGCTAGGGGACCTAGGTTGCATGGACTCACACCCTGGCCAAGTTCTGACAGACATCACCCACGAAGGCTCTGGCTTCTGGGACCTGGGGGACGGGGCTGGGGGTGGGGAACCTTAGAGGAACACAAAACATGTCAGGGAATTCCCTTTTGAAAGTTGGCTAGGGCTTGATGCCTAGCCTTGGGGCACTTCACCAAGTGACTGGCCTCCATGTCTCGTCCCAGTGGACAATAGCGGCCCCCCAAATTTGGGAACTAAGACTGTGGAGAACCTTCCAGAACTTCCTTTGTCAGTTAAGTGCTGTGTAGCATAGAGAAATTACACAGCTTGCAAGGAACCAAAACCACTGCGCACCCCCCCTGCCTTCCACGGAGCATTTGGTGACAAAAGTATATGGCTAGTCTCTTCAAAACTCCCAGGCCTGCAGCCTTTTATGCCGGCTTCCTTCCTCTCCACACTTCCTCTTAAATCGTCTGTATGCATGAGCAAGTCAAGCAAGAGCCTAACGCATAACCCAGGCTAGCTAAGGAAATTCTGTGACTTGCCTCACTTAGCAGACTCCGCCCCTCGCTCACTTCTTCATAACTAGTCCCCATGTACACAGAGACTCAGTTACCCCAGGGCACACCTGCCCCCAGAAGTGTAGGAGACACAGCATAAGACAGGGTCATAACGGGCTTCTAAAAAGCCACCAGAGATCGGAGTCACAGCACACCTGAAACAGGTGATGGGCCTCTGCTGAACATACTCCCTCTGCTGCTTTTCAGGCTGGAGCAAGCGGCAAGTGCTGGTGAGTGTTAGCAGGTGAGATGCCAGCCCTCTTACCTTTGCTGTATGAAAAGACAAATGAAAAAAAAAAAAAAAAAGAGTCTGTGTCTGCTGGTTACATCAACGGAATTGCATGCCCGCAGCTGTCTCTGTTCACTGAGTCAGATCATCTCACGCAGCAGGCAGCACCAGGTCCTCCGAACATCACCGCGAATCAGCAAGACACGTGGAGGAGCACCCAGCAACATTTTTGGCCTGATGGTAGAAAAAAAAAAAGGACTATTCCATAAAGTTTAGTTGTTTGGGGACACTTGAAGAGAGTTGGAAGACAAGGATCGTTGAGTTGGGCTATATACACTCTTGAGAAGAGGCAGCCTGGTTGAGGGACTGGAAAAAAAAATAGCAAGTACCTCCTAAGCCCTACAGACATGGAAGGAATGGTTAAACTCTGGTCTGTGCTGATAGCTGAGGAGTGGCTAATCAGCAGGTCCTCGCTTCTATCATTCGGATTACAGTCTGCTACTTTTCCAGAAGTATTATTCAACATGCTACGGCCACCCTCCTTCCTTCCCTTAGGACTTGAAAAGAGCCCGGTTGCTAAAAATCCCCTCCCTTTGGTGAGATATAAACAATGTCTACCCCTTCTGCTAACATCCCAATGGCAAACGGAGGCATGGTTCTGAAATTCCTTTCCTCTGGAGAACGGTATTAGGGTTCCTCTTGCTGTGACAAAGCACCATGATCAAAAGCAGCTGGGGGAAGAAAACATTTATTTGCCTTAGATATCCTGAATCATAGTTCATAAGGGGGAACCAAAACAGGAACTCAAACTGGGCAGGACTCGGAGGCAGGAGCTGACGCAGAACCCACGGTCCTACTTCTGGTGGCTCACTTAGCTTGCTTTCTTATGGCACCTAAGAACACCAGCCCAGGATAGAGGTGGTGCCTCCCACAGTGGGTTGGACTTTCTCACACTCTATCACTAATTAAAAAAAAAAAAAATGTTCTCCAGGCTTGCTTGACTACAGCCCACATCTTATGGAGGCAATTTGTCAATTGGATTTCTTCCTCTCAGGTGACTGTAGGTTGTGTCAAGTTGACATACCCAGCACAGGAATCCATGTTTGTTGTGTTTCTTACCCAGCGCAGGTGAGGGTTCCTTCCTAATATGTAGGTTTTCCTTATCACAGATCACACCTGGAAAACCAGCAGAAGGAAGGTTTCCTTGCAGAGGCATAGATGGAGCTCCATCCCCAGTCTTCTCAGGCTTTCATAAGCCAAGGATATGTGACTTACACAATCAAAGGATAGCAACTAGAGCAGGCTTTCACACACAGGTGGTAGGGAGCAGCTGGATATGCAGGGAAGGGTCTATGGCCCTCCTCACTTCTCCATGTGTGGTTTAAACAGTCAACAGGTCCATCTGGGATGATCATTTTGCAAGAGGGACAAGCTGACCTCCATAGATGGCAGGCTACTAGGCTCTGAGAATAGTCACATAACAAGCCTCATTTCTTAGGCAATAAAAGGCCTTGGCATGGTTTTATAAAGTCCAAGATTAATGTCTCTATCCTTTGCTGACTCTTTTTCTTCCTTGTGATGTAGTCCCAGACTATCCCGAACCTGTCCCTTCTTCATGGACCTCTCTGCTTAGCCCATCTCTCGTCTTCCTAATTCCTTAAGTTCCCCAAGGTCTTTCCAGCATGATCCAGGTCTTTGTGACTGTCTTGACCCTCTACCTGGGAACACAGCCACTCTCTGACTTCATATGTTTTTTCTTTCCCTTCCTCTTCCCTTCTTCCCGCCTGGCCTTCTCTCTTTCTCCCCTGCTAGAGAGATATTTTTTCTTCCCATCCAATGTAAACCCTCCCTGTTCTGTTCATTTTCAATCAGAATCTCACATTTAAATTTTCCCTGTGCCTTTGCCAGAATGAGAAGAAACTGTAGCTGTCACTGCTGTTCTAGCCATACCACAGCTGCTGACATAGTAGGTGCCCAATGGGTATCTTCCAGCATCTCTTATGTGAGCATCACTGATTCATAGTGGAAGGGACTTGAAATGTATAAAAGCAGATCCTAATCTCAAGCACTTTATAACAGAAAAAGAACATGTATATTTTGGGGAACAGGCGTAATGTGGTCAAATAGGACTGTCATACAAGATGGGCTGAGTAGAGGTAGTGATGATGTACAAGTATTTCGGACCTAAAAGTCAATTCTGAGTCCTCCATTTGAGGCAGAGAAAATGAAAGAGTGGATGGAGTACATTTGAGGTGTGTGTGTGTGTGTGTGTGTGTGTGTGTGTGTGTGTGTGATGCTGCAGTGATGCAGTGCAACATAAAAGGGTAAAGCAGGCCTGGTGCTTTTAGTCTAGGTGGCTGAGATAATGGCAAAATCGAAAACAAAAACAGCTGCAGAGAGAGGAGGTAGAACATTGCAGGCTAGGGAAAGAAGTCTTTTTGAGTGATGCTGGCTGTGTTTTACAGTGAAATCTAGGGTATTTTTGGAGCATTGAACAAGACATAGCTAGCAAGTGGTGGCATATACTGCCTTTTCTTATGTTTTCAGTTACTATTAAATAATAATATATGCATAGAGGAAAATTTTATTATCTCTCTGCCTTCCTTTAAGGAATCCTTTGAATGTGTCTCCTTCCCTACAATGAATTGTGTGTCCAAGTGTTGGTTCAAGGAGCCCTCTCATAGAATCACACTGTGGGACTTTGTTCCCCATAGTAGTAAAGCTCCCAACAAGGAGCAGAAAGAGCTATTCTTTCATCTCAACAGCAATGTTAGGCGCTGTTTCTGTGCTTATTTCCTGTTTATTTATTCAGTAGTTCAGCAAATGTTTGGAGCATTAGCTGTGTGTTACTGAGAGATAACAATATGGAATGATAAAGGGCAGAGGGCACTTATTTCCTTTAGTTGTGAATTTCAATAGAGCAGTCCAAGAGTAAATATTAAATATTTCCCCTTTTCAAATTTTCACTTTTTGGTACACTGATAAATATTTAAGGATATAGTTTTTCCGACATCACATCATTAATATAATATATTCTCTGCCTCTCATACTTCTAGCTGTTTCTCCCCTGAATCAACTCAAACTCCTATTAAGTTCTTGCCTTAATGCCTTCCATGGTTGGTCACACTCAAACTAACTTTTTCCACACCTCAAACATAGCAGATAATTTTTATCTTTTATCATATTGCTTTAGGTCAGTAGAGATCAAGTAATGACCCCAAACAAGGAACTGCTGGATGCCAGGCAAGAAGGTCCAGACAAGGCATTTAAGAGTATGAGAGATTTCTTCAGGCTGATGTGCTAAGAGCAACTTGTTTATAGTTGATGAGTACTTTTAACAAATTTCATTTTTACCACTTTTTTCAAAACTTAAACTCTAGATACTTGATAACTTCTTAAACCAAGTCCGTTTCATGCTTGAGTTCACATGCAGAAACAATTGCTTCTCTTGTTACAGTGTATAAAGGAACTTGTGTAAGGCCATTCCTGTCTCAGAGCACATGGTTATTATGTGACAATATTTTATCTTATAAGTAATCTGACCTGGAATATTAGATTTATGCACTGGAATGATTTAACAACTGGTTCATGTAAGATGTCAACAGTTCACTAGACACACAGCTCATAGCACCACCCTCTCCTGCTATCAGAGGGCAGAGACCATGAAAATGTATTTTGTGCAACACTGTCTTTATCTCAGGACTCTGTACATATGACCTTGGCTGAAAACAGCTTATAGGAGTTTTAGAAAAAGGGAGTGGAGAAAAAGTATGAAGAGAATTGTTTGCAGATAAAATGATATCATACAACATGAATTTATTTACATATATCCTAAAGACTTGGAAGACACACACACACACAAATCAAGGACATAGCCTAACACACGAGAGTACCTAGAAAAATAGGATGTATGAGTTTGAAACCAGAAAATAATTTCAAAGGGTCTAACCCAGCAGATATGTGGTTAGCACCAAATAAGATACCGTAGTGTTGTCAGGAAGCACTTCATTTAACCCTAAATAAACTTCTTTGCCTCTTTCATTTTCTTCCCTTTTGCCAGACCAAGCTGGAGACATACTCAGATGAGTCTTTGCAGACAAGATGAAAGAGATAAGTACACACCAGAGACCAAAGTATCAGAAGACAGAAAAGAGCAAGAATGTAAACTGAGACAGAGGCCTCAGCTTTCTAGGGACAGTAGTGTGAAACAAGGGAAATAACTTAGAATGCTAGTTTCCCAAAATGCTGCCAATCCAGAAAAAAAAAAAAAAACTTTGGGAAAATAATTATATTTTAGATTAATAAAATATAGTGAAAATTACTAATGATATTTCCCCTGTTAATGATTTACGTGAATATCTACAGCTTTCTGGGCTAAACAGGGATCTGGGAGACCCCAGGTCTTCAGTATAGAACTGCACATAGTTTTAAAGTTTTCTTGTACAAATACAAAAGTATCTATTTCCTATCACCGTCTATATATATACCCTTTGTTATCTCTGTCCATCTCTGTCTTCTGTCTATCTGCTGTGCTGACTTACATACATGTGGAATCAAAACGGTTAACCTACCTTCCTAGTGCTTTTGGACAGTAAGTACTTCCCCCAGTGTTTCTCAATTGCATCTCCCAGGATTCATTCCCCTGTGTATACACATGTACATGTCCTCTTGTGAATGATCAAAATGTAAATTGGTATTACATAAATTTTTATAGTTTTAAGGGCACATTTTTCCAAACTGCACTAAAGTAGCTATGAAGTTTACAGTAGGGAAGCTCGAGATTCCACGGGTTCTGTATGGGACAGAGAGACCATACCGTGCCAGTCAAGACTACATGAAGCTGTTTTTAAAGTGCTGATGTGATTTTCATTTTAAGCTTAACCTGGGATTTGTTCTTCTCAGCCATAAGTGAGTACTGCAAAAATAAAATCTAGACTGTTAACTTTTTGTTTTGTTTTCGAGACAGGGTTTCTCTGTAAAGTTCTGACTGTCTTGGAACTCGCTCTGTAGACCAGGCTGGCCTCGAAGTCAGAAATCCACCTGCCTCTGCCTCCCAAGTGTTGGGATTAAAGGTGTGTGCCACCACCGCCTGGCTAGACTGATAACTTATCACAAACATCTTAAGAACAAGTTTCACAAAACAATAATAACAATAAAGCCAAGAACTTTTAAAAACCACAGAAAAATTATAGACTTGAATAAAGCTCATAGTTTAAAAACAGAAGACATAGAAACTTCTATTACAGAGGACTGAACGTTAAGTATTATATACAGAAAGACTGAGAAGTCTATGGTTTTGATGATCTCTGTCTGTCTATCTCTGTCTCTGTCTCTGTCTCTGTCTCTGTCACTCTCTTTCTTTGAGAAAACATTGTTCTAGAACTTGCTCTGTAGACCAGGCTGGCCTTAAACTCAGAGATCTCCCTGCATCTGCCTCCCAAGTGCTGAGATTAAAGGTGTGCACCATCACTGTCTGGTTGAACTCTCTTAATAAAAGGAAATGTTGGAGCTGTGGAGAGGGCTGTCAGTAAAGTGCTTGCCATACAAGCATGTGACCCTGAGTTTGACTTCCCAGAACCCATATAAAAGTCAAACATGGCTGAGAGTCTGTAAGTCCAGTAACCAGTAACAGGAGTAGGACTGAAAGACAAGAAACTCCCTAGAGCTCATTAACCTGTCAGCAGAGCTGAATCAAGGACTTCCAAGTTTAGGGAGAGACCTTGTCTCAAAGAATGTGATAGAAAACAAATGAGAGAGACATACTTGGTTGACCTCTGGTTGCCATATACATGCACAGACACATGTATATGAATTCATATAAACATTCTCCCCCTTTCAAACACAGACAGACAGATGGACAGACAGACACAAAATGAGATAACATGAGGACATAGAGAGAAAGAAATCACAGGAGCCAGGTCAAGAGGGTGAGAAACATTAATGGCCATGGGTCAACATGTTGGCATCTGCCTGTAGTGGAAAGATTACCACTGATTCTCCAGGAAGCAGAGATCACAAATTGATGCTAGAAGTCTGCAGTACAGCTGGTTCTTAACAGCAGAATTGTAAATTTCATGCTTATATTTCTCTGTGAATTTAGTCAGTCTTAGTTAATGCTTTTTGTATAACTTATATTTTCTTAAAGTTGTTTTAATATGATATATTTTATCCTATTCTTTCCTTTTTCCTCAACTCCTCCACCCTTCTCCTTACCTCCTCTTCTCCTCTTCCTTTGTCTCTGTCCCTCTCTGTCCCTGTTTCTGTCTGTCTGTCTGTCTGTCTGTCTGTCTCTCTCTCTCTCTCTCTCTCTCTCTTTCTCTTTCTGTCTTGCCCTCTCTCAAAAACAAAAACATACAAAAAGTTGAAAAGTAAAGCAAGCAAACAAAACAATAATGATACAATAAAAAAAGACAAAGAATATGCAAACAACGTGACACAGCATTTAAAAATTCTATTATTAAGTACTGAAATCATATTTCTCATTATATGTAGAGTTCTGGCCTAGAATCATCTGAGCTAAAAGTTGCCTTCAGGCTCTGCTATCCAGAATATGTCTGGATAGGACAGAATGCTTTCTATAAAGGAGTACCCTCAATGGCTCACATAGCTACACTAACTTCAACTGCTGTGAAATAAAACATTAAACACAATTATCTATGTATGTTATTTAGGTGAGAAAGTGGCTTATGTGATGTTAACTGACTTGGCATATTCCTGCTCCTCACAGTATCTCTCAAAAGGACTGGACTGACCTATCCAGAGAAATAGTCATCAAAGTAGTGGCAAGTTTCAGGTCTCAGTACAGAAGTGAGGCTAAACAGGAATAAAAGCCTCTTGCAATTCATGAAACCAATGCCAATTCATTCAACCAAGGAGCAGAAGTACAAGACCAGAGGCAAAACTGAAGCTCAGGAGCTAGGCAGAAAGCAATGAGGCAGGAGGTGACCAGAGTGGCTGTGGGCAGCGAATTGGGCAAAAGGGTCTGTGGTTCAGCACTGCTACTTGTGGAGCATGCATGCCTCTTTAAGAGGCAGAGGTTTGAAGAGGTGGACCGTTAAAAACTGACCAAATGAGATTCCAGGGCTGGTTGGTCTTTTGATTTTCTACTCATTCGTTGCTGTCCTTTTCCTGTGTGCTTGGACTGATGCTATCCATGTATCCTGAAGCCACCAGAGAAAGACTTTGCTCTAAATAATCATGAAATAACCCCTGATGTATTGTCTTTATATGTTGATAAAATCTACCTTAACTTCTGACTTAGCTGACTTCAGACTTAAATTTATTTTTCTCATAAATTATGGAAGCTATGGAAATTCTAGTTCTTTAGTCTTTCCCCATCTTTACCAGATATCGATGACCACTCTTCCTAGATCACAGCTTGTCATACCCATAAATGCATAGCAGTAGGACATGGAGCAGAAGGAAGAAAATCAGAATACCCTTCTAGATCCAAGTAAGTCATATTTTCAGAGTTAAAGATTTTATTAAAAATAATTTCTAGGCTCACTGATCTATCCAGATTCAGGTATAAATATCAAAACAAAAACATATTTCAGTATTTTTTTCAGAAGGATGGTCATTTTGCTCGATCTTGAGACATAGTAACATGTATTGATGACAATAATTATGAATGGGTTCTAGTAAACTGACTAAAACCTCCACAAATTAATAATGTAATGGCTGTACTTTAAGGCTTCCAAGTTTTGAAGAATTCTTTAGGGCTAGCAAATATAGCCAAGTCACAGAGTCCTGGACCTTGCAGGAGACAAAGCAAGACACAATGGGAATTATGGGAATCTGATATCATCATCTTGTATAACTGTCACTTCCACAAGCCTCATAATATGTTCAAATGGGTGAAATAGAAGTATCTATAAAGCTCTTGAATTCCAGCTTAACTTCCAGCTAAGTAGCAAGTCTCAGGAGTAGGGTAAAAGGCACTTTCATCAAGTCAAATGAAATTTAATTGGCTCTACTGAAGTGAGTGAATCCTCATCACAGGGCCCATGCTGTTACGAATGACAATTTCTGTAGCTTTGAGTCCCATCAGGTATTTATAATCTAAAAGCCTGAAGGTAGGGGTGAGATTCAGTTTTTCTATCTCATGGCAGACTCTCTTTCCAGACTAGACTGTCCACAGTACCAGGCTTCTCTTAGGAAGAGAACTGTATTTAGTAGAAAATTCTTCCAGATTTCAAAATGTCATTTGATAATCTTTCACAGACAGAATTTCTAAATGGGTTTTATCTCCAAGTAGGGGAATTCCTTATTTTTCACAAAAGAAGTCAGCAAAGGGAGACAAGGGGGCTTTAATCATCGGAGGACATTGCTTGAAGTTGAGATGGTACTCTGACTTGTAAACAACATCAAAAGGTCTTCTGTATAGGAATTACCCACCAGAGAAACATTTGTTGCAGGGTAAGCCTGTTTCTTTCATGTCATTCTGTATTTGTAACTTTGATGTCTTTAACAGATACAGTCCAGCTTCTTGTCTCTTGGAGCCATCCTGACTACTCCTCTAAGCTGGGATCCTGAGGCTTGTGATCTTCCTTGAGCCTGCTTCCCCATCACAATACAATGACTCTGACATCACCCCATGGGCCTAGCCATGAGTGACCATTAGTCGACCAGAGGAATTTCAGTCTCAAAATGGCTTTGACCTGATAAATGTATTTCAGGCCTTGGAAAGAAAACTGCAGAGAACCTCTGCAATCTGAATTTATTTCATACTTAACTGTCCACCTTTCTCTCAGTCAATTCTCAGTGACATCTCCCTTAACCAGGAGCTCTACTTATTAGGATCAAGGTACTTATAATATGTATAGAGAGACTGACACAAAACGAAACAAAACAAGGGCTGTTCCTTTAAAATGCAAATCATACATAAGAATAAAGTGGGGAGAAAACCATTGTCCAAGGGAAGGAACCTACCTAGAATCTTCACATCAATGTTAATAGATGGGAATAGTTGCTCTTGTATCCCCTGAGCATTGCCCTATATAATGGAGACTAAGCTCAGACTTACCAGGTACTACAGTATATACAACTGTGCTAGGGATGCATTCTGCTTAGCCAATAGACTTGAGAGTAGAGGGCCAGGAAGCATGAGGTCCCATGGATCACTTAAAATACTTTATACATTTGGCATAGACCATAGGGTGGTACAAAGAGCCATAGAAGGAGGCAGGATATAGATAAAAAATAAAGTATAAAGTATGCCAAGCTAAGAAGGATGGATTTTTTTATTGTTGTTATTTTTGTTTGGCTCGTTTTGGTTTTGGTTTTGGTTTTTTGAGACAGGGTTTCTCTGTCTAGCCCTGACTGTCCTGGAACTCACTCTGTAGACCAGCCTGCCCTCAAACTCAGAAATCCACCTGCCTCTGCCTCCGAAGTACTGGGATAAAAGGCATGTGCCATCGCTGCCCAGCTAGATGGATTTTTATTGCCATCTGAAAAACAATACCTTATGCAGCAAAATAATATGACTATACAAACTAACATGATGGAAATTAGAATCTAGTTAAATGACTGATGCACAAATGCAGGATAAAAGATAACTAGAGTCCAAGGTAATTGGGTCTTAAAGAGCAAAAGAGAAAGGGAGGGGTAAGGGCAAGAGAGCAATGTGGTGCTGGTCATAGAGACAGGGAGCTCCTCATTGTGATCAGCTCCATGAGTAGATCAAACTGGGAAAATACTTTGGAACATTATGTTAAATGTAAATTTTCTGAGAGCTATGTAAGTGAAGTGTCACATGTACACACACAAACACTCGAGTATAGGATTCAGGAGAGATACATGTGCTAATAATAGTGTTTGGGTAGCATTATTAATCTGTAGGGATGGTGGAGAATATCTTTCAGGAAACAAGAGCACTATATAAAACAAAGTTTTAGATCAGACAAATGGAAAATCTCATAATTAGGTATAAAAAGGATCATCTGATTCAACCAAAGAAATGTCTGTGCACATTAAGAATAGAGAATAGTAAGAAGTAGCTTACATGTGGAATGTGACAGATAGGCAAGGGACCTAGGGGTTAGGTGTGTGAAGTTCTTGGATGGCATATGATTTGTAAAACTGTGTGCCAGGAAGATAAGATGGGGCTGTAGGTGACACCACGTGCTCTGTCCACAGAGAAGCCTGAGTGAACACTCTCTCACAGTTACATCTTCACTTTTAAGAGCAAGACTTAACATCAGTCTGGAGAAAGGAAGTTCCCACCCCTTGAAGATGGTTGTCTGACTCCTTCTTCTCTGGAGCAGAAAAGGCCAGACATTGTCTCTTCTATTAATACCATAAACCCAACCCTTTTTCAAACATCAGTTCCACTGGATCAGGCTTAATGTAATTCTCCTTAGATGACAGTTGATAGTGATTAGCTTCACTGCCCCAAATCCCTGCTACCTTTACTCGATTCAGATTTAGGCACGGTAGGGAATTCTTTAGAAAAGGAGATAGGTACATCAATTTTAGTGCTTGAAAGGCTCAATCGAGAATGATGTGACAAGGAGGAGGAGTGGAAACGGGCTGAGAAACAACTGTCTCTGAGTCATGAGAAGGAAAATGCTTACGCTCAGTAAAGAAAGACTCAGGCAGCTAAGGATATGGTGACTCTTGGACAGGACATGCCTGATCTTTGTATCTGACATCAGTCTTCCTGATACCATCCTCATGACAGAGGGCTGCTCTGAGCAATCAGCATGGAATTATAGACAGTGGGGTAGAGGTCAGACTCTGAGACAATTGACAGATCTTGGATTTTAAGTGAGTTCCGGTCGCGGAAGCAGTGTGGTCAGATATTCCAGGGCAGGTTGAGTTTTTTTTATATATTTGAGGAGTTCTTAAAAACTCAGTTGAGACCCTAG
>JADRCC010577207.1:19233-40080 GCA_019843855.1 Hylomyscus alleni
ATATATATATATATATATATATATATATATATATATATATAATTCCAAGAGAAAATGGACTGTATCTTTCAGGCTTCTATGATGTAAAACTGATGATTATTCAAACCGGACCTAAGAAACATTTGTCTTTGTGTAAAGAATGGGGCTGGGTTGGGGGAGAAAAGCAGATTGTCACATGAATGGTATAGACTTAGGTCTGGAGGAGAACAGGTTTTAGGCACTGAGGGGATGACAGACAGTCATTTCCCTACAAGCAAAGGAACAATGGCTCTGCTCAGCTTGCCTTTGATAGGAAACCATGTATTCTCTTCCTTTATTGACATGGCCCTCTGGACAGCAGCCCCAGGTCCTGCTAGGTTATAGAGTGGATACCTCCCACTTTTTAGACAATGCTTTCTCTCTAATTAATTTGAATACCAGGTAGTTTTTAATGTTCTGCCATGTACATTCTCTATAGTACACCAAGGAGTTTTTAATGCATGTCGATCATTTAATTGACCAGGTGGAATAGATTGCAAAAAAAATGCCGATTTTGATTTTGATTTGTTTGTTTTCACCCCCCAACACACACACACACACACACACACACACACACACACACTTTGTTTGCCCTTGAACTCCAAAGTCTTATTTCTGGCTTTGTGTTTTTTTGTTATTTGCATGGTATAAACAATGGTCATTAGTAAGATTAAGTGTGCATAAAACTTTGTGGGAAAGCTTTCCAGTCTCTGAAATAAATACACACAGAGTCACTTTCACCTTTTCAAATATAAACACTCAGTGATTTGACACCAAAATGAATCCCAGTTGTTCACATCTGAAGAAAGAGCAATGCCCAACCTAGGGAAGAATTTGGCAAACATATGCTATACAGAGACTAGACTCAGGATATCAGTAAGTGTCCCTCTTTCCCCATGCCCTTGTCAGCACTGTATAGTATGTGCTTCTTTGTTGAAAGCCATTCTGAACTTCATGAGGGAATCTCAATGTAGTTTTAATTTTGGATTCCCTGATGACTAAGGATGTTGAACACACACAACAACAGCAATAAAAATAACATTGTTAGTTATTTATTAGCCATTTGTAATTATGGGACAGTCTGTGTAGCTCCTCAGAGCAATCTGTGATTAGATCATTTGCTTAGAGTTTTGAGTTCTTCGTATAGTCTAGGTATCGATCCCTTGTCAGGTAGAAAGCTGGCAGAGATGCTCTGTTCTGCAGGCTGTCACTTTACTCTTTACCTCTTTACTTGCTTAACTGTTTCCTTTGCTGTAAGGATGTGAGTGTGTGTGTGTGTGTGTGTGTGTGTGTGTGTATGTGTGTGTGTGTGTGTGTTGAACTGAAGACCTTGGTTTTGCTAGGCTACTGCTCCACAGCACATCCACATTCCACCCCTCAGGAACATTTTTGAGGCCTTGTTCCTCACTACTGATCTTAGCTCGTGAGCGTTTGAGTCCTAAGCCGAAGGTGCTCACCCATACCTGCAGTGGCTTCTCTCCCTTCCTCCCATCAGTTTCGGAGTTTTTGAGTCTTACATTAATGTCTTTGATCCACTTGGCATTGGATTTTGAGTGAGGCGAGTGAGAATTTTTTGATAATAATTTTGTTCTCCTCTATTTGAATTTTCCCAGTATTATTTGTTAAAAAAAGACTGCCCCACCATGAGTATTTGATGCCTTTGTTGAAGTGATGTAGCCACATTGTTTTATGTCTGGGTCTTCTGTTCTCTTCCATTGGTTTACATGTCTGCCTTGTGCCAGTCCCGGCCTGATTTTCTCACCATGGCTCTGTAGTATAGCTTGAAGGGAGCAATGCCTATACTGTCAGCATCATTCCTTTTTCTTGGGGTGGCTTTGTCTACTTTGGATCTTTTATGCTCCTCTGTGAATGAATTTATGATTGTTTTATCTGTAAAGAATGGCACAGATGTTTTGACAAGGATCCTGTTGCATCCAAGACTGCTTTTGATAACATAGCCAAATATACATGGGGGGTGGTGGATTCCTAAAAGACTCACTTCTTCCCTTTCATTCCCCTCTCTCTCTCTGGCTTGATGACTGTATTGTAACACTGCTAAGAAGCCCAATCAAGAAACTGACCAATCAACCAAGGTCAGAGGTGGGTCTGTGTCTTTTCTGATGGCTGTACTCTGTGTCATTCCTGCTTAACACTGAAAGAAATCTTGTGATACAGATTAGCCACATCTTAATAGGTTCAACTTGACAAAGAGGAAAGCTGAGATAAGTAATGCTCTCTAGCTCACAGCAGTAGTGAGCATGTGGCTTTCTAACTCTACATTCAGCAACAATTGCCACAGGTAGACAGAAAACACATTCTAGTTACTTGTTTTTATACTATCTCTTTTGCATTCAGATCCCCCGGTTATTTCTGAGTCACACATATTTAATATAATATAATAGTGATAATAATAATGATGATGATGATGAATTTAATAGTTTAATATGACCTAACTGGCTGAAAATGATTTTTATTAATGACTATTAACATTAGAAAATAATCAGAATACATTACTTACAAGAGACATATTTTTCCTGTACAGAAAACTCATTTAAATAGTCATTTGCAGAAAAATCTGCCATAATAGTCTTCCAAGTAACCAAAGTCATTAGTTTCTAGATGTGGAAAAACAAATACTTGAAAAGCTTGTAATTTATATTTCAGATTACTTGACTAATAAAGAGAATGGCTTACATAAACAATTTATCAAAGAAGCATTCTCACTGCATACCAAACTATGGGAAAATATTGTCAAAAGTGGTTTCTGTCACTGGTCTTAGCAAGATCTTGTAAGAAAAACTAAAACTCGCTGCTGAACTAGCAATTAGAAATCAATTATGGTATGGAATGAAACATGAACCCCTCTTCTGCTACCTCTAGTACTTTCCACACAGCTATTGCTTTGAAGAGTTTTAAAACTAAGGCTCCAGCAGACATCACTGAGAAACACTAATACCGCATGCCATTTGTTTTTAAGTAGAGACAGCTCCACTATGTATGAATGGAGTTCTGCTTGTATTATTTAGAGTAGTATTTGCACCATGTTTGCAACTGAGCATCAAACGGATTGATGTGTTTGACATAAGTTCTTAGTAGTGTTTCCCTGTAGATATCTTGGAAGGGATAATGCCTTGAAAGGTCTTCAAACATCTTAGCTCAGCCTGTAGATAGCAGAAAAGTCACTCATGTATCCTCTGGAGGGCCATTGCCTCTGGAATTTCTTTCATCTGACAAGACCCTGGCTTATCCAGATTCTCTTTGCAAGACACTGTGGCAACATACCCATGACATCTTTGTCTCCCCTTGGCTATTACCTCAGTGAGGTAAATGTCATCTCTGATTAGCCCTCACTAAGCCTTATGTCTGCAGCTCCATAGGTGCCATTTCATACCAGGATGGGTACATTTGCCTTTTAATTATCTCCATGCTTGGAAATGAACTCATTTCACATGTCATATACCACTTTAATAAGTATACAGTTATGTAGTGATGACTGCACTCTGATTCTTTCTAACATTCCCATCACCTCAAAATTTAAAAAATTAAATAATTCTCATTTTTAAGAATACAGTGAAACATATAATTGTAAAACATCTAGTATGAAGTTATTATTTAATTTGTAGATTTTGTAGTTAGAGTAATATGCAGACAGCTTGCTTCATACTGAATTGACAACCTATTGGTTGATAGAATGTAGTGCTCAGAGTTTATTTTTAAACTATGGAGGTGGTCAGAGATTTAACTGAATTATTTTTGTATTGTATCAGAATGTCTGAAACTAAACAAGATTTTTCTTATAAGAAGAAAGTTCATATCTGTACAGAAAAATTGTCCAAGCAGATCTTTGATAATGCTGAAAAATTAGGCTGTTTTCTTTTCTGACCACTGAGGAGGTCTATTTGGATATATACTCAAGACTGAAAGACTAAAGCAAGCTGATGAACAGAGACCAGTGTCCCCATGACAGCCCAACTATCAGCTCTAGACCTAGAAATGCAGGCAACATCCTCAAACCAGGTCATGATTTCATACAGACAGAGAAAACCCTTAGGTTTTCTCTATTTGCTTTCTTTCTTCCTCTTTTTCCTCTCTGCTAGGCCTACAGCTCATTGTGTAGATCACGCTGGCCTCAGTCTTTGCAGTCATTCTCCTGCTTCAGCCTCTCAAATGCTAGAATGACAACCATGGATGTGCTACCACACCTGGCTCACACTATGCATTTGCAAATGAAAATTTTTACTTCCATCTCGACTTTCCAGGATTTTTCTAGCAAAGTAGTTGAAACTTGTGTGTAAAATAACCAAAATTTATTCTTCTACAGCTTTGAAGGCAGAATTCCAAAGTCAAAGTGTGACCCTGGTCCTTTTCTTTCTGAATGAAATCTTTCTGACTTCTTGTTTCTGGAAGCAGCAGCTGGAACTCCACGCTCAGCAACAGTATGTTTTCTGCCTCTGACATCATACAGAAACCCCAGGTTGTTTTATGACTTTTCTAATCTAAGTATGCAAAGATCCCTTTATCAGATGAAGCCACACTCAATGTAGGGAATAGGAAGTCCACATACCTTCTAGAGAAGTCTCACTCACCCATAATGCACCTCTTGAAGAATCATTCATCTCGCCTACGCTCCTCTGTTGAAGGGTACTTAGACCTTCCTGTGTCTGAGAGTCCCTCAGGTTTTCTGTTCAAGAAACTGGGTTTTTATGACATCGGGTTTTGAGATGGCTCTGTGATGCAGCAGCAAATCATTTGCCGGCCATTCTCAAGGCTGTGTGGGGGTTTAACCTCTAACACTGCAAAAGAAAAATTAAGAGCAATAAGGAAAGCTAACTTTCAACATAGAAATAATTTCACAGAATATACTTAATATGTACTCTCCTTTTTGTTCTGGTTTTAACACATGTGCAAGTGTTTTGACATCTATCATTTGACTTATCTCTTCCTCCTTTAGTAACATAACAACTTCATTCTGCCTTTGAAGATGATACATAGTTTCTAGGGAAACGAGAGCCACAAACCTGGTTAAATGAAGGTGTGCACGTCCCGTGTACAGCTTTGTTATCCCTCCTGCTATGGGTTTCCGCACTGGCTTTCCTCCTCTGAGCATTATTGAACAAGATTTCCACAGTAGCCTAATAGTGATGGTTTTGGCAAGTGTCTAAAGTGTATCTATTCTGTTGTAACAGGATGTTCAATGGGTGCTTCCTGTTTGGGTTTCAGTTACACCTGCATACTGTATAACTGTTTGAGTGCTAACTGACTTCAGCTGTATGAGTTCAAGAGCAAGTCTTTGCCACCCTTTGTCATCTATAGAACTCTCTTTTATCAAGAAGCTCAGAAAGCTCAAGAGAGGAAAATGTTGTTATAGGAAGATTCTCTAGGGAAAGATGTCATAGACCAGTGATTCTCATCCTTCCTAATGCTATGACCCTTTAACACAGTTCCTCATGTTGTGGTGACCCCCCCCACTATAAAATTATTTCATTGCTACTTCATAACTGTAATTTTGCCACTATTATGGATTATAATGTAAATATCTTGGTACTCAGGATATCTGATAATACAATCTCTGTGGGGTTCAAGACCCATAGATTGAGAACCACTCCTATAGAGGGACTGAAATGTTCATCTTTGTTACCCCAATGTCTTAGTTAGGGTTTTACTGCTCTGAAGAGACACTATGACCAAGGCAACTTGACCAAGACACCATGATAAGGACAACCTTTAATTGGGGCTAGTTTACAGGTTCAGAGATTTAGTTCATTGTGATCAAGGCAGGAGCATGGCAATGTCCAAGCAGGCATGGTGCAGGAGGAGCTGAGAGTTCTCCTTCTTCATTTGATGGCCGCTAGGAGAAGACTGGCTTCCAGGCAGCTAGGACGAGGGCCTAAAAGCCTATGCCCACAGTGACATACTTTCTCCAACAAGGCCACACCATCTAATATTGCCACTCCCTGAGCCAAGCATATTCAAACCCCCACACCCAAGTAAAGCATTAAGGGTTTCAGGGCAACCATGTGATCTCTGTGTGACTCTAGATCTCTCAAGCATGGTGGGGTACTTCAGTCACAAGGTGCTGAGGGCAGGTGGCTGGCTGAAATGATTCGTGGTGACAGA
Organism: Hylomyscus alleni; assembly: GCA_019843855.1. NCBI lineage: Eukaryota > Metazoa > Chordata > Mammalia > Rodentia > Muridae > Hylomyscus > Hylomyscus alleni. The sequence goes on from JADRCC010577207.1 coordinate 25,369, forward strand.
AAGGTACTGCTCTTAAAGTAACTCTATGGCCTTTGGTGACAGGAAAACACACAAGAGAACTACAGGGAATCTGCCTGGTTTCTATACAAGAAGGGTTGCTGAGGGTAGGGTAGGGTGGGGTCAGAAAGGACTCTGCAGGAAAGCTTCATGTACCTTCCTAGATATGCAGGGGCTAAAGAGCCAATGACAAGGATCCAGCTAGACAATTGAGGATATGCAGGAGTCGGGTGGTGAAGAGAGTCTCTGAAATGCCTCCAGAAAGTTCTCTCAAAGGAATGAGTCTCTTGAATTTGAAATGGTTTGGACCTTCTGGTAGGAGGGAAGTGTTAATCCCACAAGACGACTCCAATTGGTGGGAAGGGAAAATAAGCAGTAGTTTCCTTATTTGTCAATGCCTTTACTGTACTTTTTACAGGCTCTAGGCATTCTTGTGTCAGGTCATGACTAAATTCTTGTCATGAAGGGAGAGTTTGTAAAGGTCATTTCTGTGTCACAGGTGTCGTACATGTACACAGATTATCAACACTTAAGGGAGAAGAATATTATGCTGTATATTTAAAGCAACCTTCCAATTAATAAGTACTGATTAAACGGTGCCACCCCTGAGGAGGCTGTCCTGAGTTGTAAAGGAATGCAGGCTGAGGAAGCTATGAGGAACAAACCAATAAACAATATTCTCCTGTGGCACCTTCTCTAGTTCCTACCCCAAGTTTCTGCCCAAACTTCCCTTCCAGATGGACTGTGATGCAGAACCGCTTGTAGAAACAAAATCTTTCCTCCCCCCAAGTAGCTTTTGGTCATGGTATTTTCTAGCAGTAGTAGAAGCCATAACCAAAACATCAGGATTCTCAGAATAATATGAATTTCAAAACTCAGAGCTAAGCAGGTGAAAATGTGGCCTTCTCTTTTGTGTGATAAATCTCTGGTGTTCACTGCCCAAAAGACAAACAAGAACCAGCAGGGATTTGGACTTTTCTGGCTTGCTCTAGAGTAAGCCATCTCATCCGAAAGCAGTCATCCCTGCCTAATGTAGTTTCTGCCTCTAACTGCCCAACACCAGAATCAATGGCTTCTGGGAATTCATATTTAGGCAGCAGTTCACCGAAAGAAACCATGTCCACCAGAGCTGCCCTTAGGATCAGAGCCAGGGCACTTACTTTGGGATTACAAAGATTTATTGCTTCTTGCAAAGCCATGATGATACCTATGTTCTTCCATTCTGTCCTTTAGAAGAACATTGGTACCAAGATGCTGTGACCTCATTGTAGCCTTTCATTTTCTTTATAGTTTTCTTTTCAATAAATTCCTCTTTCTGACTTCCCTATTCTAGTAAACAGTAGTGTTTCCCTTAGTTACTAAGGACCTCAATCACAGTTTTCTCATTTCCCCTTCTGGTGTGCCTTTAAAATCCATGCTCTTTTCCTATGCGTTTTCCAAGCAGCCCCCATTCCCGACCTGTCTCTGCAGTCTTACAAAATTCTACTCTTTGCCTGGCTTTGTTATTTTTCCATCCTCAAGTTCTTCTCTCTTTCGGTTTGCCTCACACACGTACACAAAAGGCAAACGTCTCTCTCTAAAACAACTTCTGCTCATCACTCTGTTGTTTATGAACATTCTGTGGCTCACCACTACCCCCAAAATAAACATAAAACTCAGGGCGGCATTACACTGTGATCTGTGTATGATGCAGACAGTGTCTCCGAGCCTCCCCCATTATGTACTTTACTCCTACACTGTAAAGTGCCTTCCTATTCTCAAAGGTGATTTCACTTACTCATTTGAAAATGCTTGCAGCATCAATAGATGTCAGGGACACAGCAATGAAAATGAAAAATACCATCCTTGAGCACACAACACTTAGAGTCCAGAAAGGCTTATAAACAAACACATTTCAATGAAAATCACAATAAGACAGGAATAAGACCATGGCTTGGAGTTTTAAAGGAGACTCATCAAAGGAAATGACATTCACACTGAGACATGAAGGCGACATGAGGAATGGGCCAGCCAGATGTCAAGTAGAGGGTAAAGAATATGTACAAACCCATGAGTGATAATGAGCCTGTCTACTTTATATAATTAAAATAAATTTTGCTCTGCAGGAATGGAGTATGTGGGTGTCAAATAAATGATAGGATAGAACCTATGAATTAGGATGAGGAATTTGGAATTTGGAGGGCTGGGGAGGGGCTAACCCAAATTAAAGTGCTATGAAAAATCCTTATGGAAACTTAAATTTTTTATGTCTGCTTTAAAAAACAAAATTAATAAAGCAGTTGGATGGGAGCATCCTTCATAGGCAAATGACGCTCCTCTCAGAAGCCTCAGGTTATTACATGAAGATCATAGTACTATGTGTATGATACCTTCCTAAAAGCTGTTGGATAGGGAGGCCTCAAGGCTCCTGAACAATGCAGGTTATTGATTGCCAATGTCCTTGTTTGTCCAGTAGATCCAATGTTTAGACCATAGGTATTGTTGGATGCATGACATTAAGAGACGAAGCTAAGTCATAGTCGGAAGTTTCTTGGCTAGCTTTCACAGTGCCTGGAGGCGCTACCCAGACTGCTGAAGGAGGAGACCCATCAATGGTTCTGCTCACTTGTAGACCTCAAAAGCTAAATGAAGTATCTACCTGGCAAGATATATACATGGATGCAACAGCGGTATGATTATCAAGGGGGAAAACAACTCCCTTCTAATTGGACTTGAGACCAATTCCACAGGAAGGAATGTATGCCTTTTACTGTAAACCTAGTCAAGAAACTGTGGCTTGGAAGTCAAAGACTCTGGGGGAAAACTAATATGTTCTTTTACAAAATGGGCAAAGTATCAGACTTCCTTCAAAGTGCTTATGTTCATACCTGTAGATTAGTATTGCTCTCAAGCTTCATAAAGAAGCTTCATTTTACAGTGAGCAAGTAAGAGCAGAAACCCACCGCTGGTCACAGTGAAGAAAATATGTGACTGTGGAGTGCTTGGCTCTAAATAAGACATCTATATCACCTTTCGAAGGCTTAGAAAACATCCTGGAAGAGAGACACACATATATGAGAGCCAGAAGTTGGGGCAGCATCTGCAAAAGAGGATTTTCTGAACGTGTCACAGGCATTGCACTCATGAACTCACTCATGTAACTACGGCTACCTGCACATATGGCTACGGGAGACAAAGCCAAGCTCCCTATCACTGTGGATAGAGGAAGATCTCGGGAAAATCCACCTCTTACTTTGGGACTGCAGATAGCAAGTGGTGGATTGTCATTTTCTTTAGTGGTAAGTCACAGATAAGCTGCCAGTGTCCCAGCAAATAATCCCCTAGTCACACTTAACTCGAGCAACTTTAATTAAACTTGGCTTTCAAAAGAGAAAATGGAAGAGGGGTACTGGAAGCTGGAAGAAGAATTTTAGCAGTAGATATAGGGAATAAGGAAGGGTAATGGGGAGCAGGGAAGAATACAATGACCTAACCTCAGTCTATACACGATCATTCATGTTGCTAATGAGAATCCTTTCTGTGGTGGAGCAGAAGCACACCAGGTTATAGATAGCTTCGCAATATAAATGGGAGATGAAGACAGTTAAAAACAGGTAAACTATACTTTCTTTTTAAAATTTTTATTCTTTTTTTAAAGATTTATTTATTTTATGTAGGAGTGCTCCATCTGCATATACACTTGCATGCCAGAAGAGGACATCACATCACACTATAAATGGTTATGAGCCACCCTGTGGTTACAGGAATTGAACTCAGGACCTCTGGAAGAACAGTTAGGGCTCTTACGTGCTGAGCCACCTCTCCAGTCCCCAAGTACACTACATTTTCAATAAAGCTCACTATTAAAGGATTAAGAGAAGAAAGAATGTCCACAGATTAAATATCCAGAAATGCTTTAAAAATGTTTCTATTGGAAAGACTGAATTATTATATTATCAGTAACACTAACAGAGAAAAAAAAAAACTAAGGATATAGCAGTAAAGGAAACTATCAATTGGGATGTGGTCCCAAAGAGAAAACAGGACCCCAGGTGAGAGGCTTAGTTTAGACAAAAGGGACACTGGAAGAAAGTATGTATGTTTGCCATGGAGAGAATGTATACTCAGTGGGAGAATCACTCGGTTCTATTTTGGTGGCTTGTTTTCTCTCTGGAAGTTGTTAAAAATGAGGATCAGGAATGTGGATGGTGATTTCTTAATAAAATATAAGCTGGTTACTCGAAGAAAAGAGTTTTAGAATTCTGTGTCCTTTTCCCACCACACTTGAGAAGTATGCAGCTAAGGCTGCCATCAATGAACAAATTTCAGTGACATTCCTCTAGGGGTATTTTAACAGTATGGGTCTTGTCATTTACAAAGATACAGAATTATGTTGAGTTAAGGCTGTCTTCTCCTAAGCTCCTTTCTCAGAATAACAGAAGAGGTTCAAGGAATTATAAGATATTTTAAAAAGTTGGGTATGGAATATGATTTGAATAAAGATGGTTATGATGCATAAGAGAATATAATTAAAGAGACTAAGTTTCCTCAAAAGGCTCAAAACAGATGTCAAGGGCCTGATGAAGTAGGAAGCTTCAATTTAACACTGCAGTTTAGCTCCCCTGAATACTCTGGCCCAAGGTGGTGTGAAACTGATGGACATGAGACTTGCTGCATGGGATGGTTGCCACAGTGATGTCATGGCAACATCAGATAATGTCTTCTGCTCAGACTCTAAATGCAGCTGTTTTTAGTGCACATTGTTTATAATTAATACCCCATAAGGTACATAAACTGAGACATGTCTGAAATATAGTGGTATGGTCTTTAAACCAAAAAGGTATGCTTTAGTCTAAAAGTGATTACCATGGTGTGACTCAGTCCTTCATTTAGACATATTGGCCAGAAATGTCTTTTCAAAAAGGGGGTTTCTTAAAGTAGCCAGAATGGCCAGGAAAGTTCCTCACTCGACTTTCTAATTATACACCACAGAAGAAAGGCTTGGACTGAAGTTTTGGTTTCTCTCAGCTACACAAGATACATTTCCCTACGTGCAACCCAGTATTTGACAATTGCTAAATATTTGCTTTACTGGAGAATTTATTTTGAGTAAAACACAATTGCACCTACTATCTTTGCATGAATCTTTGAGGAGTTGGCATGCACTCATAATATTTAACTATAACAATGAGTGATTTTTAAAAATAGAAGATGCGTTAAAAAATAAAAAATGCACAAATTGCTCCCTTGGAAGCATGCAAGCTCTGACAGAGAGTGGAATGGAAGTGGTTGTTACGTAAAAAGCTTTGGCATAATTTTTAAAACTTTCATTTTTATTACCTTTAAAAACATTTAGCTCTCTGGTAGGATATCCTTAGAATGCATCGTCAGAATCCAATATTGTGTCTCAAGTTTATGGGTTCCGATTCTTTCTCGTGCCCATATAATAGCTTGTCCCACAAATAATGTTGATTAACATATTAAAACTTATAGGTGCATGATAGTAATATATGTGTACTATGAGTATGTATACCTTCCTGGGTATGAATATTTGTGGGAAAGCTATCATAGATCTGTTAGTCTAAGTGCATTTTCTTGCTCAGTTCATTTGTGTCTAGTGAGTGACGAGGGTGATAGCATTCTGCTGGCAGTGATATATTGAGATGACTGAACATGAACTTGGTCTTATTAACGCATAATATAAATGGACTGAAATGAGTATTCAGTCATTCATGAACTGTTTATGGAAACCCCACTCTGTCAGTCACTGGATATCAAAAACCAAAGATCTATGTAGGTTGGTCTTCTAATGATTAGTTACAGTTAATGGGCTGTATATCACTTATAGAGGTGATTTATATCCCTATTGGAAATAATTTTATAGACCAATTTGTGCTATTCCCGAGAACTTTTGAAAGTCCAAATAATTTGGTTATAGTTTATGCTAATTCATATGCTTTAGTTCTACTTATAAAAAAATGCAATCCCACATGTTGGCCTTTTACAAGCTGAGCTGGGGTATATATTAATATATGCATTTTACAGATTGCTGTTGTATTTCTTAGCATGTCTTTTGATTTATTTGAAAAAAATAGTAATCACCAATACAAATGTAAGAACCCATGAAGTTATTTATAAGGAATTATAAATAATAGAAGTATCAGAAGAAACCACTGATATTCCAACTGTGCAAGTTCTATTTATTTTCAGGCTTTCCTCTAAACAACACTGTAACTTAAGCAATCCAACTACTGAGCGCTTGTTCCCTTCTTGCACAGTCTGCAGCTCCTATTGGCATATAAATAATCTTCTGTAATGACTGGGTTCCAACCAGATGTAGGAAAAACTAAAACAGACATGTTGCAATATTCTTGCATTAATAGAATTTATCAAATGTCGAATTAAAATGTGGATATTTAAGGAATATCTGAAATAAATAAGGATTTCTCATGTTGGTTTATTTTGAAAATTGCTACTTTTCAAATATATTTATAAAATGTTAAATCTGGTTAAAATACCCAATCACATTTATTTTTAAATATTATACATTTTATCCATTTGTATACTCATTAAAATATTTATTAAAAACAGTATCCAAAGTCTATTCACAGGATATGAATTGTAAATAGAGTGCAGACTCTAGACTTGATGGCAAAAAAGGCATTCCTGGGTTTTGTTTTTTCTTCTTTGTTTTTTTCTTTTTGTTTTTTCAGAGAAAGGACCTCTCTTTGTATCCCTGGCTGTTCTGGTATTTGTTTTGTAGATCAAGCTGGTCTAGAACTCAAAGATTTGTCAGCTTCTGTCTAGAGTGCTGGGATTAAAGGCATGTACCGCCACCACCTGACTCTTGTATTGTATTTTCTAAAGCAAAGATTTCTGGGCCATAATTCAAAAGATCCAAAAAACAGACGTGGAAGTGGTTCTTGAAATAAGTTGCTTGAAACAATTGTGAAACCTGTTCTCTGGTCTCAACATGACAACCCAGTGATTTTTTTTTTTTTTTAGTTGTGCTTTTCATATGATAACTTTTCTCCTAAAATCAGCTAATGGTTGCCTCCTGAGAGCAGGCCTCGAAGAGATAACAACCAAACATGATAAATCAGGACACAATACTCCAAGGCAAAGGCTCTCATATGGAGGGTGGACAAGGCATCTAGTAGAAGCAAAAGAGTGCCAAGAGTAGGCAAAAAGAGTCAGAGACACACTCGCCCTCACTGTGATGCCTCACACAGAATCACCAAGCTAACAGCTGTATCATAGATTCAGAGGACCTGAACATATATACAGACCTTGGCAGGCCCTGTGCTTGCCACTTCTGTCTACGTGAGCCTGTTGTGATCCCTGCTTAGTTGATTCCGCCAATGATGTTCTTCATCCCCGCTATCTCCTACAGTCTGTCCTCTACATCTTCCATCAGTTCCCTAATCTTCCAGTGGAGGGACCCAATGGAGACCTCCAGTTTAGACTGTCTCTCCACATAAAGTCTGGCTGTGGGTCTCTAAACCCACTCACATCTGCTGCCAGAGGATGTCTCTCTGACAACAACTGGACAAGACGTTGATCTATGAGTTTAGTAGAATATCATTAGGAATCATTTTGTTGATTCATTTTGTTGTTTTGTTTGCTTGTGTGCTGGTTTTGTTGTTGTTGTTGTTGTTGTTGTTATTTAGTCATGCTTGGTACTACCGTAGGTCTCTTCTAGTTTCTGGTTCCTAACCATTCATCCAGGGTATGTGCCCTCTCTGTAGGCCTCAAGTAAAACTGGATATTGGTCGGCCACTCCCACAATTATTCTAGCATTTCTTGCAGGAGGATATATTGTAGGTCTTGGGGTTTGTGGCTGGGTTGGTATCCAGGTTTCTCTTTGTGTAGCTTGTAGAGTACCTTACCACACCAAAGAGAATAGAATACGGAGGTGAAAGCTCCATGCAGGCACCAGCTTGATCCCTCTACATTCAATGGATGTTGTTTTGGCAATGGGGTCCTATTGTCAATTTGCAGAGAACAACCCTCTGTCTTTACATTAGCCTGGGTTATTAAGGGATCTCCATGGGATCCCCTTGGCCAACAACTCAACTGAATGAAACCTACCCATACCACTGGAAGCATTGCCTGGCTACAAAAGATGGCCAGTTCAGACTCCATATCCTTCGTTATTGAGAATCCTCACTAGGGTCACCCTCATAGATTCCAGAAGTTTCCACTGCACTAGGTTCCCACATCACCCTTCAAATGCCACCCAATTCCAGTTGTCAGTCTCTCCCTCCTCCTACCTCTGATCCCTTCTACAGCCTTCCCTATCTGCCCCTAGTCTACCTGAAAACTCTATTCTATTTCTCTTTCCCAGGGAGCTCCATGCATTACTCCCTAGAATCCTCCTCTTTACCTAGCCTCTCTGGATCTGTGAATTGTAGCTTGATGATCACTTACTTAACATCTAATATCCATCTATAAGTGAATATATATCTTATTTGTCTTTCTTGGTCTTGGTTACCTCACTCAGGATAAATTTTTCTAGTTGTATCCCGTTACCTGCAAATTCCATGATGCCATCTTTTAAGTAGCTGAGTAATAATTCTTGATACAATTTTCTTTCTAGTTATAGTTCTGTCTAGATTTTTTTACTCCTTTATGACTCTGTCTTGGTATGAGCAATGTTTCTAATAAATTGCTTCTAATAGCCTTTTAGATTTTTCTGGTGTTGATTATGATGCTTTTATTATTGATTTTATCCATTTCTGTCTTCTAGATTTTTTATTCAAATCTAACTAGATACTATTAATCCTTTCAAGATTGGTATTATTTATTATTACTTTAATCTTTTCAAATATCAACTCATATTGCTATTTTTCTGTTTTAAACTTCATTTCTGTTCCAATGTGTGGATTTAGTTTCTTTTGCTAATTTTGAACTTGACTCATTCTGCTGGTTCGTGAAGGTATAAAGTTTGACATTTTCATTCTTCATTCAAGCATCAAGATACTTGTAAGATGCAGCAGAAATTCAGAGCATGCATGTACTGTGTAATGATCAAATCAGGGCTTTCTTCATTTTTAATTCAGATCCTTATCCTTACGTTAGAGTTCCCTTTGGTCCTGGTCCACCTGCATCCTGTCACTGTTGTGTATCTGGTTTCCATGTTTATCTAATTTCCTTCTTGTTTACCACTTCGTTATGTGCTTTGTTTAGCTTCAGGGTATTTGTGATTGGGTGTTATTTTTGATGTGTCTCTAGTCTTGTTCTATTTTCATTTGGATGAATATTTTATATAGTTTCAGCCTTCTTAAATTTGTGAAGACTGTGATCCTTTCTGAAGAGAAATGTTCAACATATATCTGAGAAGAGTGTGAATTCTGCTGCTTTTTAGATGGAATGCCCTATGTAGGTCTCCAAGGATATTTAGTATACAATGTTAGTCAAGTCTACTGTTTCCCTGTTGGTTTCTCTATCTAGATGCCCTATAAATGAAAGCGGGGTTTTGAAATCCCTTGTTACATTATTATACTGATTTGATCACTCTCTTAAGTTCTGTCAGTGCTTGCTTGCTTTAGATATTTAGGTAGTCTTCTGCTGGGGGCCTATATAGTCGTAATTGTGATATTTTCTTGTGAATTAACCTTTTTTTCACAGCATACTTCTTTGTGTCTCTTGTGACTTCTGACTTGAAGCCTATCTTGTTTGATACAGGTATAGCTACCTCTGTTCTCTTGGCTAACACTGGCATAAAATACCACTTTGTAAATTTTTAACTTTGACCTATAGATGTATTAAGTCTAAAATGATTTTTATATATAACATGCAATTGAATTCACTTTTCTTTTTTCAAAATATGTTCAACTGCTATACATCTTTTGAGCAAGGCATTTATTTAAAGTAATTATTGGTAAGAAATAACCTAACATAATTCTTTTAGTTATTTTCTCTAAATTTTATACCCCTTCCCCCAGTTTTCTATTGAAGTTTTAAATCTAACCTATTGTTTAAACTATCTTAACATTCTATAAATATTCCAACTTCATTTTGAAAATGTAGTATACAATTTAAATAAATTAAAATATGCACATATATACTAGCTTCATTTGTTTTTTATATATATATGCATGTATATTTACATACTTGAATAATTGATCCAATTCTGTGCATGTGTCCTTAGTAAATGCTTACATGAAGTTCATTAGAACTGAAATTATTTTTTATTATAAATATTTAACATTTTATTTTTCCTCTAAAACATCACAACATTTGGATAATATTCTATAATTTTATGATGTTTAAACTGTTACTTACAAGCACCAAGATGTCTAAACTTAATTAATTAATTAATTAATTAATTATTTTGGTTTTTCAAGACAAGGTTTCTCTGTATAGCCCTGGCTGTCCTGGAACTCACTCTGTAGACCAGGCTGTCCTCGAACTCAGAAATCCGCCTGTCTCTGCCTCCCAAGTGCTGGGATTAAAGGCATGCACCACCGGTGCTCGGCTTAAATTTAATTATTTGATATTTATGATTTTGAATATATCAAATGATAGAATATAAACTGGGTAAAATAAGAAGAATGTAGTTGAAATTAAAAATATTTGGCCTAGGGATAGGTACAATAGCAGAGCTTTAATTCCAGCCCTTGGTGGAAGAGGTAGGTGGACACTTGTGAGTTTCAGGCTAGCCTGTTCTGCATGGAAAGTTCCAGGTCAGCCATAGTAACATAGCATAAAACTATCTTTAAAAAAAATAATGGCCTAAGTGTATAAGTTGAAACTTACAATTTCCTGATGACTATATTAGAAAAACATATGATCTCTCATAAGTAGATATCTCTTGGGAAAGCAAAGGCTAAAAGATAATCTTATGAGACAGTGATTAAACAGCTCTGTAGATCTTCAACTCAGTACATCCACTAGCCTTTCCATCCATCTTTAACAGCTATAGTCACAACTACATTAGATTAGTGAATGCTTTCACCATCCTAGGAATCAGTGGCCTATGAGTGGGAAATGGGCACTTTAGGATTTCCTGGTTTTTATCTATTTCAATCAACCAATCAATAGCTATTAATTATTTATTCAGGATTACACTAATGACATTCCAAGGTCCTTACTATTGCTTGTCAAACTTATTTTCTAATCATAAGGGACAAGCTATATGAACGTAAGGAAATGAATAAATAGGGAGAAAATCAAAATCCGTGATGTAGTCACTGCATGAATTCTGCTGTTTTTTTTTTTTTTTTTTGAACTGTCTTCTGTATGACTACATACAATTCCTCTTCCAGCTGCTAGAGATCCAGAAACTCAAATCTTCTCAAGTCTACCACTTTCTGCAGTGGCTCTTGTTGGCAGGATTTTAAAGAGTATTCATCTGGTACTCTTTCCTGTGACCATTGTCTGTTTTAAAAGGAGTACTTGGTGACCTTTGTTCTAATCAATGCTGGGAACCATTGACAACCAATACCCCCTTTCTGTGGCTCAGTCAGAGCAACTCAACTCTTGCCTTAGATATTTGCAATTACTAGCATGTGTTCCACGATTTCTCTGGATATAAATCAAGGTCATAGAGTTTTACTAAATTACCTTGCATGCAAACAAAAGAATTTTTGACTCCTAAACTCATCTGCTCTTCATTAGTGTGTTCACCTGTGAGGAGGCACTCGTAGCACGCCAGCAGTTGTCTCTGAAACTGTAATTTCTGTTTGCCAGTGTTTGTTATTTCTCCTATAGTTCTCTGTCTGGACTGCAGCTTAATAATCAACTAAGAGTAGGGAAGCCAGTTGGCCTATTCCTTTTAAGTGTCCTGAAGGTGGTCTAACACCTCATTCTGGAATTGGCAATCCTCTTCTGCTTATTGTTTCTCGAACTCATTTGAGTCTTAGATAATGATTGTAAGTTTAAGGTCGTACAATTGTGCAGGAAGTTACATGAAGGTGCAATAACAGAATCACTCAACAGAGCCTTTGAAGTGTATCTTCTGAAAGTTTGAAGAGACTTTGAAGGTTCTATGAAAATCAGAGATGAGACAATCTTCCAAAGAGGAGAAGCTATCGGGATCTTGATGAAGAAAAGGTAAAGCAACACAGAACAGACGGGAGGTGAGTGTGCATAATGTGTGGGTGAGGAAGTGAAGTGATATGAAAGAGTAAGGTGGGCATGAGTCTTGGTGCCAGGAGAATGTATCTTAAAACTTACAGTTTGGAAAATGGAAGAATCAAGAATCATGCACTCAAATACCAACAGAGACCCACGTGAAGCCACTGTAAGAAGGAAGGAAAGTAGTAAGAAAGTGTGTGACCCTTACTGAGGAAGCAAAGGATTACAAACAGTCCCCTGTACTGTAGAATGACTTCAACTTTGCACGGTCATCATATGACTTAATGAGGAAAATACGAATCTGTATACTAGAAACTCAAATGTGGATTGTGAGTATCAGGGGAGGAGTCATGCTCTCTGCAAGCTGTTCTTCTTGATACAGGAAATGCCTGTGATGGGACTACAAGTATTCATCTATATTTGGTAAAATGAGTCATAAGCCAGACTCTAAAGATATGTCATCAAAAGGAAGGAACTGGGTTTGATTTGCCAAAGAAATAGAAGTTCAATGAATAAAGAGGAAGTCATAAGATTCCATGAGTTCAAGACGAATCTTCTTTCTTTGTTCTTTCTCTTCCAAACAAAGGGCTCACAGCTCTAGAAGTACTCAATGGAACTGCAAGAAGAGACGAAACACAGAAATCTGTATATTAAACATGCTGTGGACACTGGTGATGAAGAACATAGGCTCAGAAGGCAAATGTCCTCAGTTGAACCTGGTTACCAATGTGGACTTGAGTAACAAGCAAGCCACAAACTCCTCTGTGCTCCAGTGTCTTACCTTGAATGTGATTGATGCTGCTGCATGCTACCTAGATTGGATAAAAGTTCAGTGAGTGCAGACATCCAGACTATATAAAATATGAGTTACACTGGATCTGGAAAAGGTAAATCTAGTTATCAATGACCCTTCAGATCTTACTGGAATGGCTTCAGAGGACTCATCTGTAGGAATTGTAACCCAAGTGCCCTTTTCTTTGAAGAAGTAATGCATACAGAAGAAGAGATGTATCTTCTCAGAGATGGAATTAAGAAATGAGGCCCACACATGATAGTGTGAAAAGAAACTAAAACATGAAATAGGACAGTGTTCACCTAGGATCTCAAGAGAATTATCAAGTGAAAGGTACAGTAAGCAGAGCATTGGTAGATGCTGAGGAGAGCCACTAGAGTAGGAGTCACAGGCTGGTTGAAAGAAGAGACGAAAGTTCAGTGAGTAGAAGAAAGGGTATCCATCTGGCAGAAACCAAGGCAGTGAAGATACTGCATAAATACACAGGGGGCAGGTGGAGAGAAAGGAAAGAAAGAAATGAATCCAAGTCTTCTGGGACCTGCTAGGAAATAAGAATTTTGAGCCCCCATTGTAAACATCAGAAAAAAAAGGAGAAATGATATGCTGAACCCTGTGGATGGCTCCCAACAAAAATATGGCATTTGGCATGATAGCACTTTAGTGAGGGTGAAGCCAGACTACAGGGAAGTTGATTTTATTTTATTTTTTTCTCAAAGAATTAATGGACTCACAGGAATAACATGGAGATGTTATCATGGGCAGAAGCTTCTGATGTGTATCCTAAAGCCAGAAGCATTGACTAAACACAGGACTCTAAACATGAGGAGAAGTTGGGATGGAAGGGCAAGAAAAATTGTCTAGTAATGTCTGCTATGTCTGTGTACACTCAGGTTTAAACAGACTCAGCGAAAGATCCTGGCTAAGTATCTTTCATGGCTGCTTTGCCACCAAAAGCACCTGCTGCTGGTGTGAGTGTGGTATTCACATCCATGCCAACATGAGAGCACCCATCAGGGTAGGATATAGAGAGTAGATGCAGCATGGGATGCAGTGAGAACCATTGAGAAGGACAATCTTGCTTCTGAATTGAGAGCCTTTGCAAGACTTGAGAGTTACCAAGAAAAGATAATAGAAGTATGTTGTCACAGACATCTCTTCCTCTTTCTGCCGAAGCATGAGTGACAAGCAGTATTAACTTACTATAAATTGTTACATATAGGCAAGTAATTAATATAAAGATCTTTAACAGAATTGAACTAATACACTGTATTTAAGATTGAGAGCTACTAAGTGTCTGTAACAGGCCAACATTTTAATACATACCTACAAAGTATACTGATTAAGATGATAGACATATCAATAATCCTAAGTATTTATGATTTTTTTATATTGGGATCATGAAAATCCTTTTGTAGCAGCTATTTTAAACTATAAAATTAATTGTTGCCAGACATAGTTTTCATATTATGCTTTGGGACATAAGGTGCTATTCCTCTCATTCAACTGTACACATTAACAACACCCTCTTCACCCATCCTTCATACATTTTTCTAGACTCAGTGAACCACTGTTCTTTCTACCTCTGTATGATCATATTTTAATCTCCCCATATAAGTGAGAGTACATAGTTTAATAGAGACCTGAAGTGGTGTTTGGGAAGAAGCTAGAGGAAGGCTGCGGACTCTTAAAGTCACCCAATCTTGCTCCTTGTTTTATGGCCAAGAAGACATATCTTATTTGGAAGTCTCTGGAGGAATTTGGAGCTACAACTGAATTTTTGAGTGGAGGTGAACTGAGAAAGGAGCTCACTAAATAATGAGAGAGAGAGAGAGAGAGAGAGAGAGAGAGAGAGAGAGAGAGAG
>JADRCC010577208.1:0-12561 GCA_019843855.1 Hylomyscus alleni
CGAAAGAGTGCATAGCCAGGAGAGGCACATTCTGAAATGTTCCCACCCTTCTTCTGGAAAGGATCAGTTCTTAGTCAGCCCTATCTTGTTGCACTAAATTCATACATGCATAGTAGAAGACAAAGAAAGATTTGATGCATTAGAATCTCTGACTAAAACTTTCTTTTTATTATAGAAATATCTCCAGAAAACATGTACTTCATTGGTCAGTGAATAGAACCCTTCCACCACCTCCCTCCCACTCACCCTCATTTTTTTTTTAATTACAAAAGAGATTTTGACAACTAATTCTGATTAGAGTAGCTGCTTGGCTGTATAGAAATCTATAAGAAACATATTTGACACCATAGACGAAATGTATCTTCTTATAAATTAGAAAACATGTCTGGTCTGACATCTAGCACTGTGGAACTCTCAGTAGTTCATTTCTGACACTTAGGGTGTCAAAGGAGAAGTGGAGACTCTGTTGAATAAAGGCTTCCTTATAGTAGAATTTCTGAATGGAAGGGGAAAGGGAAATCAAGAGATTTAGAGCATGAATAAAGTCATAAAGATACATACTTAATTTGATACAATTCAAGTCGTTTAACACTAGGAGAGACTTATAGAGTGAAAGACACGGTTTTCAGATGCTTTACAGGCTAAAATCTAAACATAACCTAGGAATAGAATCATAACTCATTCAGTTAGGAATGATGGTAGAGTACTCTATCTAATTGACAAATATAATGGACTAGATGTCATTTGTATATTAGACTGTGTAATTACCATGATGGTTATGGTTTTGTTCAATTTATGTCTGGGAGAAGAGGTTTTACTTAGTTTTTATTTGACAGAAAAGGTGAGGTGTAGGGAGCAGCTCTGATGCTAAGGTCCTGTTCCCTAATTGGTTCTTGGTATGTCAGTAAAGAAAGCTCATTTGCCAATTGCTGGGTAAAATGAACAGGTAGAACTTGTAGGTCCCTGGAGGTGGAGAGAGGGATGAAAAGAAAGAGATAGAGTTTGCCTTGCTTTGGAGAGAGGAGAATCAGGCAACCATGTGAGCCATACAGGCTGCTTCTATAGGTGAGTGGTCAGGGGAGTTTAACAACTGAAGTTTAGGGCAGCTGGAAAAGACTGAGATAGGAAATAGGTGGAGCAGAGACTGAAGGAATGACAATCCAGAGACTACCCTATCTGGGGATCTATCCCATATACAATCACCAAACCCAAACACTGTTGTGGATGCCAACAAGTTCTTGCTGACAGGAGCCTGATATAGCTGTCTCCTAAGAGGCTCTGCCAGTGCCTGATAAATATAGAGGTGGATGCTCACAGTCATCCACTGGACTGAGTACAGGGTCCCCAATGAAGGAGCTAGAGAAAGGACCCAAGGAGCTGAAGGGGTTTGCAGCCTCATAGGCGGAACAACAATATGAACTAACCAGTACCCCCAGAGATCTCAGGGATTAAACCACCAACCAAAGAGTTCATATGGCTCCAGCTGCATGTGTAGCAGAGGATGGCCTAGTCAGTCATCAATAGGAGAAGAGGCCCTTAGTCCTGTGAAGGCTCTATGCCCCAGTGTAGAGAAATGCCAGGGCCAGGAAGCAGGAGAGGGTGGGTTAGTGAGCAGGGTGAGGGGGTATGGAATAAGGGGTTTTTCAGAGGGGAAATGAGGAAAGGGGAGAACATTTTAAATGTAAATAAAGAAAATATCTAATTTAAAAAAGAAATTGGTAAGGGCATGCTTTTCCAGGCAGGAGATAGTAGTGCCCAGCAATTGTTCCAAGAGGGCACATTAAAAGGAAAAGCTATGTGTGTATCTTTAATCTGTGGATTCAAGGGAAGCTAGATGGGAACTAATAGGTAAGTCACCTACCAGATCTAAAGGTGGGTAGAGCATAAAACTACATGTAACACACAATATCATAGAAGATATATGCAAATTACTGTGCCAAATACCTGGTAAATCCAACAGAATTTATGGTGGCACATCTGAGCCAGGAAAATATAAACATATGAGGTTTCAAATAAGTCACATGAAATGAGGTTTCAGTGACTGCTCACATACTAAGCATTCAGAGACAAGAAGCCATGTGTCTAAGGACAAAATGCATGAGATTTGGGCAGAGTTGGGTATAGTTAGGAATTTCAGATAGTTTCCTATTAAGTAAGGACAATACTTCGCCATCTTCCAAGGCCATTAGGAGGCATCAGAGTCAGTCATGGAGGCTCCTGAAAAGTCAGGAATAGTCCTGTAAAGGATAGAGAGTGGTTGCAGCTCTGTCTCATTGTCGTAGTGAAGGCTTATATTTAAGGTGTGTTTTGGCAACAGCTCAGTGCCTCATGTTTATCTAAACCTCCATGCCTTTTCTCAGAGAAGTAGGAGCTAGAGGTACCTTCCATCCTGGAGTCAAGTAGAGAATTAGACATATTTGTTCTGAAGCTGAGCCATCTGCTTCTTGGAATCCCATCCCAACAGTTAAAACATTATTCTGTAGATGACAATAAGAAATGGAATTTGTACAATAATGTTAACTATCCATTAAAATATGCTTGTGGGTTGCAGTTGAAGTCTTCATAATTAACAGGAAATAATAGGAAATTTGATAGGGGATAGAGGATAGTGGGATGAGATCTTTTGATCACTGGATAACAAAGTCAACCCAGAATTTCAGATCTGGTGAAAATACTCTCCGAAATTAAGATAAGATAAGGACATTTCTGGTTAAAGAGAGAGAAAGGATTTCACTCCCAGGAGACCTCTGGTACTCCCGGGAGTACCAGAGCTATTTAAGGAAGCTGTTGGTAAGAGAGAGCATCAGGAAAGACACAGAGGCTCTTAGGAGTCAAGCCTCATTTCTACTGGAATTTCCAGAAGAGGAAAAGGAATGCAAAGACAGAGAATAGCGTAATAAACAGAGTCAGAAAATACACACTGAGCTTTAAAGTGATAAAGAATAAAATCAAATAGCAACACATGCTGAGTATGGAGAAAGACAAATGTGTGAGCAGAAAAAAAAGAGACAAGCTTTTTTGTTTTTCAATTTCTCTAAAGAAAATTCCTTGATTAAAGGGAGGAACAATGACAATATATCGTGGATTTTGTGTATGTACCCTATAAACCAAACCCAGGATCTGGTGTTCACTATGTATGTAGTCCACCCCTTAATGTCAGGGCCAGCCCCTAGCTACGATGTTTTTAACATGTTTAGAAATCTTTATCTGTCATTTTGCTTTCTGCAGTCTTATTTTCCACAGACCCAATTATATACATAGAGTCAACTAATCTAAAAAGTACAAGCAGAAAAATTTCAGAAGTATTATAGTAGGTTGTTATAATTTCTTATAATTATAATTGTTATAATATTTTATTATTAATCTTTTACTGTGCATATATGTATGTGTGTATGTATATGTGTGTGTATACAGGCATGTGTACACAATATAAGCATATATATGTATAATTATATGATTCATCACTATCCAAATTGTCAAGTGTCAAATGGGAATCTTAAAATATGTCATCAATAGTAAGAATAGATTGCACAAACTATGCTATACAGATAGCCACAGTAAGATGAGAAGTACGAATTGCCTGTAAAATTATCACATTATTTATGAAGTACTATAATGTCACTTAGAATCTTGTAGGTTCAACATTTTATTGAAATCACTTTCAAAAATGAAACAATTCTACCCAAATCCAACCAAAACAAAAAAGTAAAGTTAATTAGTAAGTAGAAGGCTAAACCTCAAAAGATGCTCAGGACGCAGAAAGTTGAAAAGGAGAGACATTATTGATAAAGGAACATAGAAAATGACAAACAACAATAGCAATGGGTAATTAGTAATTAGCTTGGTAAACTACAAAACAAAGATGGCTGACTAACAAATGACTATACCATTGATTTCCCCTGGGACATAACACTTATAAGCAACACATTTTACCTACAACGTAATTAGACATTGGTATGATAGAAAGAAATACATCGTACAATCCATATACCTGATGAAAAGGGTAAGTGAACTTTCCACCACCATAACAAAATACCCAAGGAGATGAACTTTAAAAAGAGTTAAGGTTGATTTTGACTCATAGTATCAGAGGGGTTTGTGGTTGTGGCTTGGGCCTGTGGGAACACAACATGCTACAACAAGCTTGCAGCAGTTATGAAACATAGAGACCCAAGAAAGAGAAAAGGCTGAGACTCTCTTGAAGGGCATATTCTTAGTGGTCTAGGCTTCAGTTCCTAAGAGATTCACTAGCTTTTGGCAGCAATGCCTTCTGGGAGCAAGCTTCAATGAATGTGCCTTTAAGAAACATTCATGTGCCAAACTACCATATGTTCTAACTCTATTAATATCATATGAAACAGACTTAAAAACAATATTACTGGCAATCAAGGATTACAAAATATCATCTTTTTATAGAAAAATATGGTATGAAAGTTAGGTCTAAGTCTTTGTTATTTTTATCTACAATGTTTGTTTAATGTTAAAGTGTTCTGTATTGATGAAATGAGGAGCTATGAAACACAGGAAATAAGATATTCAAGGTCTGTTAAGTAGGATGTTGGGTTAAGAGGACTTTTCAAATCTGTAATATAGATGGAAATGCATGCAAACTCAATTTCCCTGACTGGACATTCCTAATAAAGATCACCCTGTGGCCCCAGATCTTACTATGATTTCATTATGTGAATTCTAGAAATGATAAAAATGTAGGCCAGGGAGTGAAGCAGAGGTGAGGGGCTGTTAGGAGGTGACTGAGTACAAAAGAGGGGAGCTGACTCTCTGAGATGCTAGAGATGTCCTGTCTCAGAATACAATGTGCCAAAACTCATTGACAAGTACATTTTATATTGTGGAATTGTATTTCTTGTTAATTGTGCCTCAATAAGGCTCATTTCTTTCAAATATACAAAAAAAAAAATCTGCTCACACTTTAAATACCTGGAACCTATGCATAATTGCATGAATTTTATGGGATTTTGAAGAAACTAAAGGGAAGCTGGGGGTATGGTTCCATTGTAAAGTTCCTGTTTTGTAAGCACAAGGGCGGGAGTTCTATCCTTCAGAACCCACTTACAAGGCTGAATGTGATGCCGTACACTTGCAATCCCAGTGATGAGGAGCTGGATGCAGGTGATCCCTGAAGTGCACTGGCCAGATGGCTTTGTATCCTGGACAGTGTTCAGACCTGTGATAGACTCTGTCTCAATCAATAAATAAAAGCAGATGATGAGTGGATGGTGCCTAAGGAACATGCAAGGCCATCTGGTCTCAACATGCACCCAAACTCATCTGCACCTATAGAGATGAGCAAACATGCATGCACATACATGCACACAGAGGCACACCCCGCACACAATCATACTAAAAGGCAGAAACTGTATTGTTACTATTGTCAAATAATACTGCAGGTAACTGCCTGAATACATGGACCAACTTAGAGAGTATGTTTAGTGCACCTGCAGAGAGTGCTTCTATGCCCTGGCTCTGCAGTGAAGGCTGCCAAGGTGGCCATGTGACTTAATTGCCCTAACTCTCCACCTAAGGCATCAGGGTTGTGACCTGAATTCCATAGAGCCACAGACAGAAGAAGTAAGTCTTGGATACAGCAGTTTAGTGAATGGAAAGAGCCTTAAAGATCTCCAGAATTCAACTTAGGGGTAAATAAAAAGCAGGAATAACAAGTTCACTATCATCAGTCCATTAAGAATAAAAACAACCTTTAAGAACAAAATGTCCATCTTCAATGCTTTAGTTACTGGAAATTTTAAATAGTACACAAAGTTCCTTTACATTGGCAGTCTAAGTAGGCCATAGTCAGTTATCCATGGATGTTTCAAGGAGAGAACACATAATTTCCTCAGTAACCAGCCTACAGCAAAACTTGTCTGCTAACTAGCTGCTTTTCCAAAAGACCCAGGTTCAAATCCCAACACCTGCTGTATTCAATAGGCACCAGGAACACACATGCTACATTGACACATACACAGAAAAAATACTTGCAAATATTTAGTTAATTAATTAATTAATTGTCTGAATATCATTGAGTAGCGTGATTCAGTTGTTTGGAGTTCTGTTAGAATCATATTGTTCAATAGGGTGAGACTAACTGCTGTATACAGAATTCAATTTGCAGAAGGATCTTAGTGCATGCTCAAAAAAAAATAAGATTCATTCTGAAGAGAACAAAAAAGATCTGAATGCTGATCTGGAGTTAGAAGGACTTAAATCTAGTCCCTTAGTCATTGTTCCCCCTCTTTGTTATCCCAGGCTGCATCCAATAGTGTGTGCTCTAGCTTCACCCTTCAAAGCAAGGCCTCCTTAAGGCCACGTGAAGACTCAGCAGAAAGTGACCACCTAAACACCAAGAACTAAGGCTTCAAATTTATTGACACCTGATTTTAGACTCCTATCTTCCAGAATTCGGAGAAAATAACTCAGTATTTACTCTTCCAAGTCTGTCATTTTGTTATGCATTTTGTTATGACATTTTTCCAAACTAAGAACTCACAAATTCTGATATGGGGGCATCAGCTTTGATGCAGCTATAGACTATCTAGGTAACCTAGTCCAAAGCATTTGTGGCCATGGGGGGGGGAGTAAATAAGGGGAGTATTAAAAATAAGTAATAAAGAAAGAAGAAAAGAGCCCGGAGAGGGAACATGGATGGTTAAACAGATTCTATTTGAAAAATCTCCCAGAGAGTCAGTAGAAATTTGGGGGAAATAATGTTTTTAAAAGCTCCATGGGGAAACTGAAGGGAGGCACAAATCAGGGGACATTGAAACAGATGTTTCCTATTTTTGTGGCTTTTATAAAACCAGACCCCCAGATATACTGTGTAGGACAGCTGAGGCTCCGAGGAAAAATCTGCATCCTGTTGGATGCAGAAACCAGAGGACAGAATTTAAAGTAACTGTCTTTGCTGAATTCTGAGAGGAGCAACTTCAGAAAGAAGAAATTCAGGCATGGCACCCTAATTCTCTAGATTATTTCTGATCTGGACTGCATCTCCTATACAACACACCTCAGAGCATCTTCAAATCATCAGGGCAAAGTTCCAAAGGATTGAGATGGAATTATCTGACGTACCATTCAGCATGCAGAGATGATGCCCTCTATAGGAGCCTCCTCAACAAAATGAACCTATAATGAAGCACATAGCTGAAGACTCTACAACACACTATTCACAAGGTCGGTAGTACAATTCAAAATTGACTGAGATACAAAAAAACAAAAACAACAAAAAAAAAAAAAACAAGAAAACAAAACCAATTCCAAAATAGAAAAAGATCAGTACAGATCAGCAACGTGGTATCCAGATGGTGTGATTGGTAGAATTTTAAAGTAACAATTCACTATGCTTCAGAGGGTAAATGATAGTGTTTGCGTAATGAGAAAATGATAGAACACCTCAAGAAAAGAATGAGGAACAAGTAGAATTGAAAGATGTAATACCCAAAATGTAAAAGCTTTAGAAGATGGATTTAATAACAGAATAGACATGGCACTATTAGGGAACTAGAAAGAAAATTACCCATTCTGAAGAACACACGATTGGGTTGAGGAAAGTGAATAGTCTGGTGGACCTATGTTAAAAAAAAAAAAAAAAAAAAACCTAGCACGTATGCACTTGAGTCCTTAAAAAATGTTTTAAGGAACCTAAACACAAATTTAAAACTTCCCCAGTGTATTTATCATTAGTGTCAGACCTTGGGAGGAGCATTGGGGACAGCCCTCCTAGGTACAGCCATTAGGGGAGCCATATCTGAGGAAAGATAGCAACAACAAAATACTTTCCACTATGTTTTGACAATTTTAAAAAGAAACCAATGATAAAATCCTCCCTCTCTGCTAAAGTCTTATTAGTCTAAACATCATATTGAATGGTGATTTTCATATGTATTTAAGCTTCAAAGTAACATGTTTTATTTATCCTTCATCAATACTGTATTATGTGAAGTAGTAAAAGAACTCTCAATTATATTCCTGCCCTTGACACAGACATGCCTTTTTGTTCTAAGTATGCTCTGTGTACAGTTTTATCCTCAGCCTTTGTACTGCTATCTAATCCTATATTTAAACTTACAGTTTGAAAAGGCAGCAAAGCTCTGTGATTGTATATACTAAGAGCTTAAGTTATTCTGTATAACCACATGTGGCCATCATTTACATAATAGAATAGAACAGGAACTATGGATTCTAATATTTCAGTTTTATATTTTAAAGTTTTTAGATGACTTGGAAATGCTTTGAAAAATGAGATGCATCTCCTCCTAAATTTTTAAAGCATTTCTTCTTTTATTAAAGAAAATAAAACATCCCGGAACTACAGTCTAGTTGTTGTTTAAGTAGAATTCTTTTTTTTTGTTTGTTTATGTTTTTGAGACAGGGTCTCTCTGAATAGCCCTGGCTGTCCTAGAACTTACTCTGTAGACCAGGCTGGCCTCGAACTCAGAAATCCACCTGCCTCTGCCTCCCAAGGGCTGGGATTAAAGGTGTGCACCACCACCGCCCATCAAGTAGAATTCTTTATACACATTTTGATTGAGTTAGAAATTTACTGATCATTGCATATGATTTACATATTGTTTTTGAGGCTTTGGGTAAACTATCAAAGTGAAACAAGCAGGCTCACCCGAAATATACCAAACTGGACACATTAACCTGTTAGATACTTGGAGAACCTTTCACTCTTGGGAAATATTTTTCTAAAATCATCAACTATTTGTTCGTTTGGATTTTGTGAAGGAAAATTGAAATGGGACACTTTCATGAGCAGAAAGAATTCAGTAGAACTCAACAAAGAAAAACAAAAAGCAAAAAGTAATGGAAAGCAAAAAAGAGATGTCATTGAATACCTAGCATCCAGGTCTGCTTGAAATCTGCGATGCTCTCAGCGTTGCATATAGTTCCTGAGTTATGGAGGAGACCAAGCGGGCACATCCAAAGCATGGGTGCTAGAAACAGTGCAAGATTCAGATGACATTGGGATGGAAGGCAAGGCATCACATTCTAGAAGCATCCATCCACCAGGAAGGGAAGGAAACGTTAGCAAGAATTGACAGAATTATAAAAATAAGCAGAAAGGAAAATGACATGAATAAAGCCAGGATTTAAAGTAGGCTGACCAGTGAGTGCCATCTTTATCTATTCTGATGTGCTGATGGTCAGGACCATTTTCAAGTGGTTGCTGATGCTGCGTTGAAGAGAGCGTGTGCAACACCATTTCAGAATAGCTACAGAACTTACTCCACTGGCCAGAGGCAAGGAGAAAGGAGCAGAGGAAGCAGTACACGTTTGAAAACCTCAGGAGTTTATAAGTTGTTTCCACATAGCATGAGAACACGGCAGTTATTTTCACAGTTGAAATAACTGCTTGGATTTGGCTGTGGACTTGATATTGTAGCAAAGAATGAATGCCCAACTGTATGACTGATGTTGAATCTGGTTGAAAGGAAATACTGAGGTGTGAGAGATATTGGAGTGCTATTGCCCCTGCTTTCTGACTATTGTCGCTGTATTTTATGACCTCTGAAAATTGCTTTGTCACAGAGAAGAAAGAGCTTCAGAAAGTGTTTGCACTAAGTGTCAAACATAGGCAAGACAATACAGAGGACAAATAATATAGCAACAATTCCTTTAAGGCTACCAGGTTGATCACAAGGAATATCTTCTTTATATACTGGGGTATTTTTAAAGTAGGTTTCCTAAATCCACAGATCAAAACCAAAAAGTGAACTTAAGAATTATTGACTTTTTAAATAAACCTTGGCAGTAAACCTTTAAATGATTTATTATCACCATTATGCATATATGGAACTTGGTTTTACACATTTCTTTTATTGTAGTGTTCAATACTAACAAGCAAATCTTTGTAGTACAGACAGCAGAAGACATTGGAATAGTGATATGGCAGCAAATGAGACAGTAGAGACTGAGGTGGGGCCTGGAGAGATGGCTCGTGGTTGAGAGCACCTGCTGCTCTTGCAGAGGAGCTGTATGTCCAGCACCCATGTCAGGTGTCTCACAGCTCTCATCTCCAGGATGTCCAGTGAATCCTGGTATTGGCACACATGTATGAATATACACATACTCACATACATACATGCAACTAAAAATAAAATAGCCTGAAAAATAAAATAAAATAGCCTACAAAACACTGAGATGTTCACAATGCAATATGTTATGGTTCACAGTGGATTAAATGTTAGATTTACGAAGACTGTATACATTTGTGTAACTATTGCATATACAAATTGCCATATATAAAGTGCAGATGTGCATAATTTATTCTATGAGTCACTTAAGTATGAAAATTTAAAATACAGCTGTGCTTTGGGATCTGCAGGGGATGGCTCTTGAGTCCCCTGTGGAGACCAAAATCCAAGATAATTAATTATTCACTTATATAAAATGGTATATATTTGCAAATGACCTACATAATCCTCCCATGAACTTGAACTCATCTCTGGATTACTTACAATACTTAGTGCAATGTATCTAAATAGTTGTGGCATGATATAGCACAGGAAATTCTGACAGGCTAATGTCTGGAGCCCCTTGGTAAAGATACACTCTTTTGGTTTGCTTTTTCTAGTATTTTGTGTCTGCAGTCAGTTGAAACCATGTATTTGGAAAGTGTGAATCTGTCCTACTGACATTTTCAGTCACAAACAGTGGCATATGCATACACTCATTTTCACATTAGTGGGGGGGGGCACCTTGGGCTCAGCCTTTAGAGCTAGAATTAGCAAATGAGTAGGAAAACATGTGTGATTTTGTTCTAGAGTTCCAAGTTTCCCATCAGAAAGGCTTGTGCTGAATTTTTTCTCCCCCACTAATATGTAGGTCTGCTTGTTCCCAAGGGAGCCGTGTCACCAGAATACGTTTCTTGTTTTACTTTTCTTCATTTTTGACCCTATTATGAATGAAAACTTGTATCTCACTGTATATTTTGAAATTACTTTTAGCCTATCACACATTATTTTGATGCAGCATACAGATTGTTACATTATATTCATAAAAATGTTAAAATAAAGAGTATCATTAGTTTTTTAAATTGCAAAATATAGATAACATAAAAATTTCCATCCTAACCATGTATAGTGTACAGTGGGTTAAGTATGTTCATGCAGTAGTGTAGTAACCTCAGAAATATTTCATTCTCTTAAGTCAAAACTCCACATCCAATTTACTTCACTTTATATATTGTTAATCATTTCTCTGTTTAAAAGTAAGAAAGTAAAAAAGACACTATAATTGGGAAAGAAGTCAAATTTTCTCCTGTAGATAGTGGGATACCATAGCTAGAAACTGCTCAAATGCCACACACACACACACACACACACACACACACACACACACACACAAACACACACTATTAAAACCAAGCAACAGATTCAGCGAAGCTGTAGGGGTGAAGTAAACCTGAAAAAGATAGTTGCTTCCCCCCCCACACACACACACACATACACACACACACACACACACACACACACACACACACACACACATCATATGCATATCATAAATACCTTCCTATATATCCTATGTAAATAGAATATTTATATATTTCATTCCCAATAATGGAATATATAAAATATAGGTCAAGAAATAAATCGCATTTACCATGGCTCCAAGAATATAACAACTAAGATTAAATTGAACTAAACATGGGAAGAATCACTACAGTGAAAATTATGAGACATTTTAAAAATAAACTAAAGAAGACACAAAAATTAGAAAAGATCTTATGTTCGTGGATTAAAAGAGTCAACATTGTTAAACTCTCCATCCTACTCTAAGTGATTTTCAAATTTAGTACTCCCTACCAAAATACCATGGTATATTTAGAATTAGAAACCAAGTTATAAAACATGTTTGAACCATGAAACAAAGACAACCTCAAAACAACAGTGAAACTGAGTAATCCCAGCCATTTTGCACACACACACACACACACACACACACACACACACACACACACACACGCAGAGAGAGAGAGACAGAGAGACAGAGAGAGAGAGACAGAGAGAGAGAGAGAAAACTTAATTAGGATGAATTCTGCTACCTGATTTTAGAATATAGCACAAAGATAGCATAATCAAAACAGCAGGACATTGGCATGGAAACAGACACAGACAGAGCCAGTGTAAGAAAACAGAGAGTATAGAAGGAGGCCACATAGACAGCTAACTGATTCTCAGCAGAGGTGCACAGAGGGAAGGTTGGAGAAAGGAGTCTTTCTAGTCAATGCAAAATTGTATGCTCACATGCTGAAAGGTGACGTTAAATCCTTATTGCTCAACACACACACACACACACACACACACACACACACACACACATATGTTGCTCAATATATATATATATTTCATAAATAAATATATATATGAAATATCTATCATCTATCTGCCAATCAATCATCTATCTATCTACCTATCATTTAATCTATAAAAGTAATAAATCTATATATAAAAGCACAAATTTGAGAGAGAGACAGAGAGACTGAAACAGAGAGAGAGAGAGAGAGAGAGAGAGAGAGAGAGAGAGAGAGAGAGA
>JADRCC010577210.1:0-11774 GCA_019843855.1 Hylomyscus alleni
TAGCGAAACTCTGGTCACGAGCAGTCAAATCAAGAAAAACAGCAGTAGCAGCAACCACAACAACAAGAAACACACACAAAAGAAAGAAAGAAAAAGAAAAATGTAAAAGAAGCTAATTTTGAATCCTTTCCATTTAAAACATGCTCAACAAGTGCTTCTCTTAAAACACTATAAAAATTGTCAGTTCATTAACACATAATTCAATATCTTTGAAATCTAAAACCCGTGATTCATATTACTATGCATCCTGGTTTATTGTTGAATGTTCTTATTATCTTTAGGAAATTTCTAATGGATTAGTTAGGGTCTTTTATGTACAAAATCATCGCTTCTGCAAATAAGGATACTTTGATTTCTTCCTTTCCTATTTGTAGTCATTTAATATCCTTCATGTGTCTCATTGTTGTGGCTAATACTTTAATTACTACATTAAACAAGAAGTGACAGGCTGGACAACCTTGTTTTGTTCCAGATTTTATTGGAAATGCTTTGAATTTTTCTCAGTTCTTAAGAAGAAAAAAATGTTAGACAACGAGTGATAGGAAAGATGTGATTAATGTGAATCTATAGTTTTAGCGCTAATTTTAGCCAGAGGTAAGCTTGAATATATTAGAATTACTTTGCGGTATTTCTCTGTCTAGGCATAAGAAGACATTAAACATCACTGTAAGACATTTCCCCAAATGTGTCAGAGGATTGCCTGGCTAAAGATGATGAAGAAAAAGAAAGAAAGAAAGAAAGAAAGGAAGGAAGGAAGGAAGGAAGAAAGAAAGAAAGAAAGAAAGAAAGAAAGAAAGAAAGAAAGAAAGAAAGAAAGAAAAAGAAAAGAAAATGAAGGCTGTGTTTAGAATTAACAAAAGCTGAAAGTCAATGCTGTTACTCACTAGATCTTGTGAATATATGTGTGGACATTTTTTAAATTATCAACATTGGGAGTTCTTGTCTCTTAACATAACACTAAAATTAATATTTCATCAGTTGGAGGAATTTATATGAGGTTTTTCATGTTAAAGAGGACAAACTATTAGAAAGAATCTGGAAAAGAGTAATACAGAGGCATTTCATTCTGTAACTCTATGATGCGAGGTACACTCTAGGATTCGCAAGTGAATTAGTGTGCCATATCTGTGCTGAATCCCCAAAGCATATAATGTTGAACCTTACTACTTAAAATTTTCCTTTAGATTTTTCCTAGCAAGGAGTATTTTTGACTAACACGACACTGGTTAGTTTCCCTTCGTAACAATGGAGACACAGTGATCAGGGTCTGTGTGTGAAGCTGTGACTATCAGGTGAGTATTACTGTGATTATATGGCTATTGTTTTTCTTTATAATATACACATTTATATCAAAACCCCTCCAGCTGTCTCCAGAAATAATCTGTTTTTATTTAACTAGCCATCCAGATTGTTTTCAGCATGCTTGGAAAAGTAGAATATGAGATATTGGCATGGAGAAATACGTGCTACATAATGTAGTCTAGTTTAACCAATAATGAGCATAGAGATGATATGAAAGAATTCTGGAAGATATACTATGAAGAAAGAGGAGGGAGGGTAGAAGAGAGAGAGAGAGAGAGATGGAAGGAGGGAGGGATGAAAGGAGGGAGGAGCAAAAGAAAAAATTAAGGTGAATTAATTGGGAGTCTACTGAAATAAACATCACTGAATGTAGAGATCACATGTGAGTAAGAAAATATAAAATGTAAGAAATTTCTTGGAGAGAGTATTAGAGTCATTTTAACCTAAACTCATACTTTACAAATTTTCTTACCTATTTTTGTTGAGCATCTATTATCTTACAGTTCTCTTGTATGAGGAGAGTTGTGTCTTTTGTAGCTTTGCAAACTCTCTTACTCCTATTGTACCTTCTTTCTGAAAAAGACTGCCACCCAGACTTTGCATGCTATAGCCAGTTGCACAAGTGCCATTTTACATCTTGATTTATTTTAAATTTTATTGTACTGTGTATCATTCTACTCTTTGAGGCTCAAATTGAAGGTATAATGTTTGACTCTCAAAAATTTAGAGGGAATCATTTGAAAGCTTTTTATAGGGTATAATTCCAGGTATAATATTAACTATTCCTTATAATTATGCAAAGGGAAAGAAGTATGAGATTGTATAAAGCAAATATATGAAATGGTCAAGGACATGACTACAGTTTGTTGATACTTCAGTCTACCAGCCTTGTGTAACATAAATTGTGCAGTCATTGGTAAGAAGGAAAAGTGTTCATGTAGGCTGATAAACAAAGAAGTCAATAAAATATTCACTGAATAAAAGGTGCATTCCTGATGTGTATAGTTTCCTGGTGGTTCAGAAGAAACTATTACAATTATCCCATCATACATAAAACAAGGATCCTAAGAGAATGAAATAGTTCTCAAATGAAAAAAGTCGTACAGCTTTTGGAAAAATACTACTAAGTCTTTTGAATTAGATTCTAAGCTTGTCTTTTTTATAAAAATGTAGGTTTATAAATGTGTACTTAATAATTAGGCATGTCTGTCTGGTTGGAAATAATCACATGGGTGATATTCACATGAAAATAATTAATTGAAAAAACTGCTTAAAATATGACAACCTAAAAGCTGTTTTCCATTTCTAAAAAAAAAAATCCATGCACACAAATCAATAAATGGGAGACATCAAAAAAGATTCATATAAGATGAAAAATGGAATAGAAATAGAAGTTCAGAATTACTAATGAACAGAATAAAATAACAGAAAACCATCTCAATGTATAATTTAAGCAAAATTGAAAGTACTCTTTATATCTAGTATTATGTAGGAAAGAAAATGCAGAGGCATAATGAAAATACTTGCAAATTATTAAATACTGTCTTCTGTTTTTCAGTTGATGATATTTTTGTATGACTGGAATTTATTTTTATAAAATCTTATGACTAACTTTCTATGCCATAGAATAATTTAATTCCAAAGTATACATTGTTTCAAATTTATTCATTCTTCTGTCTCTCCTGACAATATTCTTTTTCATACGTATTTTAAAATAAAATAACACCCTCCAACAGTAATGAAAAAAATTCTGTAAAATTTAAATTTAGAATTTAAAAATTACTATCCTGTGAAAATATCTTTTCCAAACATCTTAGAAAATGCAAATTATTTTCTACCCTGAATACAAAAATCATTTGATGTGCACCAATTATAATGGACAAAGGCTTTCAGTTAAGAACACTTGGATCATAAACATCTTCCTTCACACTTGTACACATTGTGCCAGTAAGCCTTGACATTCTGCAGCACAAGATGTGAGTGACAGATGTGAGAACATAATTGGTCCTTATTCAAAGTCATAAGCAAGAGAGTGAGACACACACTTTATAGGACTTGGTTAATTTGCTAATGACTAATTCCACTTGATTGTTTGAACATAATGAACAAGAAGCTTTATGCTATGTGGACCAGAGAATAAATCTGAAGTAAAGCCTTTTTAATCACACACCTTGAAAACCTGTTAAATTTGTGAAAAAGTTTACATCCTGATTAATCTTTCTTCAAGAATAAGAAAACCACTCAATATTAGCAGTTTTATTAGAATATTTTTAGTGAAATCTAATAATAAGCGAGGCTTTTTCTTTGTCCATGTGTTATTGTCCTTTATAATTTTTCAAAAGATATGTATATTATTATTTCAGAGACTAACAATTTAATACATTTGATCTTCTACCTCAAAATATTAAGATGTTTTCATTGCATTCAAAAAAGTCTATATTAAGAGAAAGAGAGACATCAATGTTAGTGTAAGCAAATAATGTTCAGTTAATGAGATTTTAGATAGCTTAGGTTATCTACAAAGGAAAACAAACTACATTGAATGCATTAACTCTTTTAATGTCTGTTTCTTGATTGCTATTACAACTCTTCTTCCCAACCAAGGAAAATGTCACTGTTATTTTCAATGGCAAAATAGCCTAGACATGGCAAAGCCTTCCCAACATCTCTCTAGGTTGCATAAAATAACAACTCAACTGGTACTGAATTTATCTTTCAAATATTTCTCTACTACTATACTCATGGTGCCATGAATACTTATGCCACTTTGTACAGATGAATAGTCCCTGGATTGGCTGTATAAATAGAGTTAAACTATTTGCAAGAACAAATATGGCATCCTTATCCTAGCAGATTGGTATCAAAATAGTTTAGCAATAAACTAAGAAAAAAATAATAAGAGTTGCTATTTCCAAACCCAGCATATAACTTGCTCAACTTTCTTGAAAATATTAAACTCTGAAAAGAAACCTTCTTTTTTAAAAAATACATCAAAGCAGGAGAAATAGTTTAGTATATAATTTGATAAATCTAATAAAACCAAGGTTTCTTGTGTGTGTGTGTGTGTGTGTGTGTGTGTGTGTGTGTGTGTGTGTGTACCTAATTAGAGCATCACTTAATCTTAGGAGAGGATTTTTTTTTCTTAATCTTATTAAGTTTGCCTAAAGCCTTCGAAGAGAATTTATGAGCCACAAAATATTTGTCAAGTAGCAAGCAATTTGGCAGCATTTCTAATTGTTTTCCAGAGATCTTTTTACTGAACTGATTAAGAAATGTTTTATTTGGTACACTACTCCTATTCCTTTGCCAGATGTAATAATGTCTGAACATTTTTAGATTAATAATAATTTTACTTAGGGAAAAACTCCACCTAAGCCTTAAAATTGCAATTGCTTCTGGGTAATAACACTGAATAAATATTTTTAATTATAAAATTATATAATATACACATAAACATCTGTATATGAGAATATGCTTTTGAAGTTCTGCATGTATATATGCCTATCATTTATAGGTCATCTATATCTCTTTGATCAGTATTGTAGTTCTTTAGAATAAGGATGGTCGAAATTATTACAGCTTCCAGCTGTGCGGTGGTGGCGCACGTCTTTGATCCCAGTACTTGGGAGGTAGAGGCAGGCGGATTTCTGAGTTCAGCCTGGTCTACAGAGTGAGTTCCAGGTCAGTGAAACCTTGTCTCAAAAACAAACAAACAAACAAATAAAAAACAAAAAACAAAAAAACAAAAAAAAGAAAAGAAATTATTACAGCTTCCAAATATATTGAATTCAATAATTCAATGTGAATTATTGAAGATAAGAAATATCTCATGTTTTCCTGCATTGAAGATCATATGAGAGAAATAATACATATCTGAAAAGAAAGGACCAAGCTAGCAGCCCTGCTAACGAAACTTAGCATGGTAAATTCTGAAAGATTACTGATTCAGAATCCAGCTTAAACTCTAAAACCAAAAAAAAATCTAAGAAATCTAAGTATTAACAGAAAAAGTCAATACAATGTATACTTTGCTCTTCAGAACACATTTTCAAATATTTTTCCTGTGTATAGTTTAGTTTATTTTGTAAACATCAAAAGGCATAAATATAGCTGAATACACGCGTTCTAATTTAGAAATCCTGAATATCCTTAATAAGCTCTCATCATATAATATGATTTTATATATACATGGTATTCATTTGAGCCAACTCTCCCTGTAGTTACTTTCTTGAACAAGTCTAGTAAGGTAAAACCAGCACACTACTTGTGGGAGGACAAATCAAGAGAATCTAAAATTAATTATTTTGGTTCAGCTTCATTTGATCAAATATTTTTATGAGGTGTCATTATATTAAACTATGAATAAAATATCACTGCTTTCTTAGTGCTAGGAAGACAGACAAACATAAGACAAAAATAGATTCAGAAGTATGAAAATTTGAAAATTAATGAACATCTAAAACTAAATGAAAACTTAATTAAATAAAAAAAAAAATAAAATCTAACACAGTCAGTAGAGGTTAGGAAAGCATTTGAATTCTCTTAAGTAGGGACCAGAAAGAAGCCTCAGCCAGTGCCACCATGCACACCTGCCAACCTGTGCTGGATCCATAGACCCTACATACAGGAAGCAGAAAAAACAAACAAACAAGCAAACAAACAAAACAACTCCTGAATTCTGCTAGAACATCTGCGTTGATTTTTTTTTTCCAGATAATGGAACAAATGACAAAAGGTTTCCAAATTTAGAGATTATTATTCAACAATTATTTGATGACTTGTTATCTGTTTCTATTGATTGATTTTTGGTTGAATTTTGTATGATTTTGATAGAAAACTGGGATGTTATTTGTGGGTAAGATTTCAGTATGACTCTACAAAGTTGAGATTTCAGAGAACAATCTTCAGTCAGCAGTTAGGGAAGGGTTATGGGTTGTATGCTAGTACTGCAGACTGAAAGGCTGCATCCTACTGCTGCTGAAGGCAGTGTCCACGCTCTGTGAAAAGATGAGAGAGTGATTGATCCAGAAAAGAGAATAGAGAAGGAACATGTGCCATGTCCAATCAATTAATGTATTGCAAAGTTTGAGTTCGGCAGGGACAAGTGTGAGACCATTTGGTTTTTCTTCCACCATTGTCTTCAAGCCCTCTGTATCACACCCCAAACCATACACACAGATACACACACACACACACACACACAAATACACACACACTACACACAGACTATTATAAGTGCTATCTGAAAAGTTGCACAGCTTTGAAGTTGTATTTTGTTTAAAGAGTGTGAGTTTTTTTTTTTTTTTGAAATGTAAACAGATTTGGGGCTGGAGAGATGGCTCAGTGGTTAAGAGCACTAACTGGTCTTTCAGAGGTCATGAATTCAATCCCCAGCAACCACATGGTGGCTCACAATCATGTGTAATGGGATCTGATGCCCTCTTCTGGTGTGTTGCTGGTGTGACAGCAACAGTGTATTCACATATATGAAATTAAATAAATAAATAAATAAATAAATAAATAAATATTTTCAAAATATAAACAGATTCTTTTTAAAAAATAAAATCAATTCTGGGTTGTATACAAAATGAAGACAGGAAAATGAGAGGGAGGTATTCTGTGAAAGAGTGGAGTGAGGGGTGGATATGAATAACATTCATTACATGAATGTTTGAAAGGGAAACCATGAAGAAAAAATTGAATAGTGAAAAGAAATCAATTCTATAATTCTGCTCCCCTTCTTCTGTGGGGTTGTGCAAGCTCAGGTTTGTGTCAATTCTTATTGAAGCTTGTTACGCTGTGTTTGGTTGAAATGCCTTGTGGTGGTTTGAATGTGCTTGGCCCAAGGGAAGTTGCCCTATTAGTAGGTGTGGCCTTGATGGAATAGATGTGGCCTTTTTGAAGGAAGTATATCACTGTGTAGGAGGGATCTGAGATCTACTAGTGCTCAAGCTCTACCAAATGCACTAGAGAGTCCTCTTGTTATCTGTGGATCAAGATGTAGAACTCTTGTCTCCTCCAGCACCATGTCTACCTCCAAGCTGCCAGCCTTCCTGCCATATTGACAATAGATTGACCCTCCAACACTGTAAGCCAGCCCCAATTAAACGTTTTCCTTTGTAAGACCTGCCTTGGTAATGAGCTCTCTTCACATCAATAAAATCTAAATGAGGCATGTCTGATAAGCCTGCTCTTTTCTGAAGAGAAATGGAGGAGGAGTGGATCTGGTGTACAGGGAAGATAGGTGGTGGTCTTGGAGGAGTGGAATGAGTGGAATCTTTGGTTGAGATGCAATGCATGAGAAAAAATTAATTAAACATGATGAATTCTAGACAGAATTATAGATTCCATTTTTCTATCCAATTCAATATACTTTTTCTGTAATGCTATTTTTCATATCTGAAAATGAACAATTTTCAGTTTGTCTTATCAGGACTCTTCAAACCCTCTATCTTTCCTGGAAATTTCTTTCCACATTTTATGATAAGCAACAAACCGATATGCATCAGTGAGAGTCAACACTGGGTGATGCAGCAGTGTAAAAACTGATGGCTGCCCCCCATCTTATAAGCATCCTTCTCTTAAGGATTAGTTTACTGTTTTGCTTAAATAAAATGAGAATAATCTGTTGGCCCAATGCCAATCTCTCCGGTCTTGAATTTCTTTCTTAGCAGCCTTTACTTACTCATAGCACATAGACAAGCTTTGGAGATGGAGGCATAAGATAGTAAGGACTGAAAGGGAGATGCAACACCATCAGCGGAACTCATCTAATAATAGATATTTTGTTGAGACAGCAGCCATTGTTGGCAAGGAGCCAGTATAAATGCACATCTCAATTTTCCTCTGTACTTTCAGTCTGGAAACCAACATATTAAATACTAACTCATATTAGTCACTCTTGAGCATAGTCCCAGGTGAAAGAGGACTTTTTAAAGAACCATCTTACTAATAATATAATCAGTAAAAAAAAAATGTCCACCAATAAGAAAACAGTATGGCAGGCATGTGATAGCAACTAGTAATATAGTGGATATTCTATAACAAGGGAATGGGATGGATATAGAATAAGAGAACCAGTAACATCTGGTCCTTGTCAAGCAAAGATGTCAAAGTCTGTACAGAGCTCTCCTGAGCCTTCTATTTTAATCAGGTGATTTTTGCACAGCACTTGTAGTGACATTATAGAATGCTCTAAGAACTAAGTAAAGGTTTGTTCTATCATAGTGGGACAGTTAGCATCAATAAAATGTGACTTTATGGTGACGCATACTGTCGTATTCATCAAACAAATAGGTACTTCTTTGTTTTTATTGTTTTTAGCAAAATGTGGTTTTGATTCATATTCACTGTCAAGAACTGTGGCTTTGAAAAAATATTTAATTTTCAAGAACTTGCAGAGTTTCAAAATGGATCTATCAAAATATCAGGCAGAAGAAATAAAGGAAAGGCAAACATCTAACAAAAAAATTGAGAGATTTAATTATGCTTGATATTTCATAAAAAGTGACCCCTGTGAAAATACAAGGAATACATTTAATTATCTTGATTTGCAACAATCACAACATGTATGGAAACTGAAGTAGAAAACTTAAAAATTATTTATTCAATATTATTTGCACTTGACAAATGGAAATAGAATTTAGAAAATCTTTATTTCAGTGTCCCAGTTCATCTAAAATTATTAAGAAAGGAAGAGAGATGGATACACACATTCTTTTTCATTCCCAACAATAACACTTTTAAGTGTAAGTGCCCAAAGGAAGATGATAATGACCAAGTAGACTTATTTTCTGACATCTGTAAGTGTTCCTCAGCCCAAACAAGTCTTTGAATTTAAGGAGTCCTCAAAGGAAAGAGGATCTTACATGTATCTGAACATATCTGTGTGTTTTTGTCAAATATGGATATTTATATCAACAGAGCATGATTCACCAACTCAGAGTCATTCTGAGAGAGAGTGCATATAGCTCAATAGTGTTCAGTTTATTGTTTTGAAGGTATGACCATAATCTCACAGGCTCATAATCATACAGGGAAGCCTAAAACCTACCAGGCTAACACCAACTCATGAGCACTATCCTGACTCAGACCCCCAAGTTGCTAGGATATAGGCATGTGCCACTACACTGGCAGTTCACATTATTTTTGAGACAGGATGTCTCGTTGAATCTGGAAGTCACCAGTGCTGATGGATAGGATGCTAGTCCCTGATTCTCCAAGGCTAGGATAAATGGCAGGGACTGGTGCACCAGGCTATGCACACGCATGCTCAGGATCTGTATCTAGATTCTCAAGTTAGTGACACAAGCACTCACTAATTAAGGCAGCCAAATATGTATAGAAATATATATGCATATATATATATATGTATATTTATATATAAATATGTCTAGCTACATATATTTCTAGCTATATATTTATTTCAAGCTATATGTGTGTGTGTGTATTTACATATAAATTTTTACCATTCATTATTGGTTGTATAGTAACAATGTTATAAACACAGGATAAATAATTCTACCATTTAAACATTTGTTTTGCCTTATAGTGATATAGATATCGTTAGGTTTTACTAATGATCAAAAGATAGTGACTTATGATGGAGACAACTCTGACTTTTGGTTACTCAGACTATGAACGTCCAACAGTTTGAAGTGTTGTCCCAAACTTAGGGGTTATTTTTAAGCTGGTTGTTTGCTGAAGCTACCTGGTACATACCTAACCTATTGAATACTCAGCTGCTAAAAAGCTCTGAACCTTAATATAATGCCTCCAAATTATAAAGAGCAACTAAAGCTCAGCGTCACTGTATCTGTGCTTCTATCGTCTCATAGGAAAATCTATCTGAGGACAACCATTTCTGTTCTTCTTTACTTTCTGTTTCCCTCTCACAATCTCCTTCTCAAACATTCTTTTGACCATCTTCTACACCTTTTGTTTCTTTCTTTTTACCTCACTGTTCTGAAGTACCATTCCTCCCGGAAAGTGACTGAACACTTACCCTCTTTACTTGTAATGACCTAGGATTACCAGAAAGAATTCTGCACAAAACTTGCACGTTAATTTTCTCTCATGGAGCTGTGGGAGGAACTCACAAGGCCATACCCACCCTTCAATGTATACACACAGTGATTTGGGGGGGAGAAAGAACTATTTTCATTCACGTTGACTCTGTTTCTATAAAGAACACTTCACCTAGGTAGTTGCACCTAAGCCTAGTCAAGTTTCACTAGGCTAGATTTGAGTGCAAGCATTTATTTGTGTGCTGTTGGTTTCTGACCTGCAGGGACTAGACAACTGTGCATCTATCTAGGTAAATTTCATGCGATACCTAGCTTATACACGTGTTTTTTTTTTTTCTTTCATTACTCGTCTCTTATTCTCTAGTAGTATCCAGTCATTGTTTTTCCTTTAAGAACAACAACAACAACAATAAAAAAAGGAGAACATACATATATTTTTCCTTTAAAGAACAAGCCAATCTGTAAATTTCAGAACATAAATATTTTTGTTCTTATTTAGTAAAATTCAATGAAAATTAGAACCTAGAGTTAAAAAAGTT
Source organism: Hylomyscus alleni (assembly GCA_019843855.1). NCBI lineage: Eukaryota > Metazoa > Chordata > Mammalia > Rodentia > Muridae > Hylomyscus > Hylomyscus alleni. The sequence goes on from JADRCC010577210.1 coordinate 10,868, forward strand.
TACAATGTTTAGTCATATTCCCCATACATACTCGATATGTTTTCTACCTTATGTCATTTATGTCCTTAAAGTATGTCCTAAAGAGTAGATGGCAGAAATACATGCTAAAATTGGACAAGTATGTGTGTCACAATTATGAATATCACATTATATGGAACATGTAATTTAAAAACTATCACTTTTGTTTTAAATATTTTTAGCATTTCATATGTGAAAAACAAGTACAAAGTGTCTCTTTTCCATTATATGGAAAGTTAATACAAATGCTACTGGTATACTCTTAACTTACATATATCTCTGGTGGCTTCTGCTAAATGGGGACATAACTTTTTTCACATTGTATTCCCTCTAGAACTTATCTCCTTATGGTCCTTCAAAATTAATCAGCATGGTGGCTGAAAACAAGTGTCTTTACTTACATATTGTATCAGGCAGAAACATACCAGCATTTATAAGCTTGCCACAGAAGAGCTCCTTGTCCTTCTTATCCTGAGGTTTTGGTGACTTTTATCCCAATTACTGTATAAGTTCAAGAAGAGGACAAATAGACCATGCCCTTTAAAAGAAATGGCAAGATTGAACAGGAGTGAAGGGACTGGAAATAGTGCTACGCCATGTTTGGAAAACAAATTCTGTCAAGGGCTGATTTCTGTTCTTTGCTTTAAAGTGAATTGTGTATGATGACATTTTAACAGAATTTTACATATGCAGAGTTTATGCATATGTTCTGGTTTTTATATGATTTATTTTACAGAAGAGTTCATCAATTACTTTGCAAATTGAAAAGAAGAAAAAAAGTCACGTACTTCCTTCTCTTCTTTAATATACTAGCCAGCAAGGAGACAGGGGGAGGGGAGAAGGAGAGAGAGAGAGAGAGAGAGAGAGAGAGAGAGAGAGAGAGAGAGAG
>JADRCC010577211.1:0-13509 GCA_019843855.1 Hylomyscus alleni
TAAAGGTTCAAAACTAAATCTCATATAATGTTCTACAGAGTAAATGAGTTTTTCAATGTAAAAAATTAGTTTTCATCATACATAGATAAAAGTAACTTTTGGTCTAGATCTACCATGAGAAGGTTTCTGACATAACTAAATGTTTAAGAACCTTAGATCCATCTCACATTCAAGTCATTCAAAAACAATCTCTGTACCTATTAACTTTCACTAAGGATAACATAAAGATACAACATGAACAATAATAGCTTTAAATAGTTTTGTGATGAACTATACCATATGTTTCTCTTTGGACTTCTCAGAATTCCAATCATCCAAAAGCTTAAACAGCTGCTGCCATTTTGCAGATAATTGCTATAAGATGCATTTTGTCCTTCCCTGTGTTGATTTCTCCTTCTGTCTCTCTAAGCCCAATAAGATGCTCATCACATTCCTCCTCCTAAATGTGTCTGCTATACTCCCAAGTCCACTCTGCAAGCTAACTACTTTTACCAAAGGAAAAAATATCTTCCAGGTGTGCATCTTTCCAAGGCAACAGGAAAACTGATTGTAAAGATTTAGCCTTCTGCTTACTCTGTATCCTCAACAAACATTCACATTAAATCTAACCTTTGAGAATGTAGCGTGCTGCTCTACTCTGAATGATGGATTGTGATTTCTTTCCAGAGCTGCTTACAAGAGACAAACTGATGACAATGAATAAGTCAGATCAAACTTTCACTCTCTTTCTTTTTCTCTGACAAAAGAATTGAAAGGAAATCGTTAATTCTGATTTTTCTTGTTGGGTATTAACTTAAATATATATATATATATATATATATATATACACATACATACATATATATATATACATACATATACATATATATGTTCTTATATATATATAACACATATATATAAGTTCTTATAACTGTGGTTAAAATCCGGTGATCTAGTTGATGCCACAAACTATGCTTAGTGACTTCTCACAGTAAAAAGATTTATTTAATATGACCACTTTATGGAAAACAGCAGGATACTGACATAATGTTTCGTTTACATAGAGGAAGAATTAAGGCAGAGAGGGAAGAAGCATGTACAAATATATCAACTTGGCAAAGGTGTGGTCTGATTAATCATTTTCTTTGTTCTGGTCTGCAAAGGGCACTGAGGTCTTATTGGTGGTAACACTTAAAGGATTAATCTAGCCTTTAGGATATGCTTGCTTCTTATTTTTCCCAGTACAGAATCACCATTATGGGTAAACAGTCATCATCCGGAGTGAAGAGTGAGCTGTCACATAAGATGGGACTGTTTGTGGAATCCATCCTAATCTCACTTAGGCTTCTGACAAGGACTTATCTGTGTGCCCTCAGCACTGTAGAGAGATGAGATGGAGAAGTGAGAAAATATTCCAAAATGATAGATAAAATATATCGAATTGTAGAGGAATTTTATTCAGAACATGGCTGCTGTGGCAAGAGATCATATCCAAACATCATCTAGGTCTGTGTGGTTCAGCTGGAATATTGACATGCCTTTAATTCCAGGAGACAGAGGCAAGCAAATCCAAAGCCTTATATAAAGCTGTGAATTCAAGGCTTACATAAAGCTAGTATCAGATAAGGAAAAGCTTAGGTCCATGTGTGGTGGTACATGCCTTTAATCACCTCAGCACTCAGGAGCCAGAGGCATGTAGATCTCTTGAGTTCTAGTCAGTTCTCTTCAGTCAGTAGAATTAAGATGCAGATTTACCAAGAATATTGTAGGGAGACAGGTTACAGATAAAGTAAAGCTAGACACATGTGAAGACTGAACAAGCTGAGTCAAAGAATGAGAAGGAGTCAGATGATATTGCCAAAGTTAGCATGAGACCAAGCAGAACAATTCTATCAGATACCAAGAGAAACCAAATTGAGTAAGTCAGCTAGTAGAGGAGTTTGAGCCAGGACAGCTGAGTTAATCCAACCAACACGAGTTCAGAAAGAGTTTAGAATGGTATGGTTATTCAACATTAAATTTCAGAGGCTGAGAAATATACTATTACTAGATTTAGATTGTATGGGAGTTAGAAGCTTCCAGGACTAGTACTAGGTTAATATACAGAGGCAATAAGCCTCAGAGACAATTATATCATGTGAATAACAGTTACATGTACACAGAATGACAGGGTCTTTCCTCCTTTTGGTTTCCTTGTTCATGCACATAAGTGTTTTATAACAAAAGTAATTTCAATGTATATCTTTCAGTTTGATTGTGATAAAATAAATACAACATAAGTAATCTAAAGAACTGCTACACTTAAATATTACTCATAAACAAGAGATTATTATAAATATTTTATACATTTATATATTTCAAGTAAATATATAATTTGGCCACAAACCTGTTAATTAACTGAGAATAACCTTAATTCCTTGATCTTCTGACATGCTGGATTTACAACTCTGGATGGTCACAAGAAGTTCAGGTCTAATTTTTACAGAAAAGTTTTATTTCTAAACTGTATTTTTTATAGACTGCCTGGAATACAAAATATTGTGAATAATAACATTCTTTTGGGAATACTATTAAATTCTGAAATATATTGATTACTAAATACCTATGTAAAAGAATGTTAATTTTCCTCTATGACAAAGTCAGTCCAAAGGCAATTGTACTTGACTACATAATCCCCTATAATCTATTGAACTATCAAATTAAAATTATAATATTGGAAGCAGGAACATCTGTCCCTAACTCCCTTTTAAAACAGACATACAACATGGAAACAGAGAACATCTTCAGTTATTATACATTACTCCAAAGTTCTATTGAAAAAAATCTACAATATTAATTCTGATAAAAAATCTGTGATTAATTTTGTTGTAGAATGGAACATTGCAAGAGAATTAATCTAAGTAGTATGACTGTTAACCTGGGCAAAACATAACGATAAATTTTTAAAGGTATATACTATCCCTCCTTGAATTGGACAGTCTCTTTAACTTGTTCTCAGTTGTCTCACTTTTGTTTATTTTCATTCATCAAATCATTGATACTAGGGCATCAAAGCCTGTACCACTCACTCCCCCCCCCAGTAATTAAATTAGATCAATTGAATCATTATTGGAAAATAGATAAAGGAGAATCTTTAATGTGGAAACACTGAAAAAAAGAACAAAGGGATCCACTGAACCTTAGTAGTACTGAAGTAAGAGATATTATTATTATGAAAGATTGAGTTCCAGTCACACTTATGGAAACATATTTTAAAGAGAACTGGAAGTCTTATAAATTTCCTTTCTATATCTTTATTTGGTAAGCTTAGTTTACATGTTGAGATCAAAAGTGACCTGGTAGGCAAATCTCTGGATATGTCTCTAAGATATTATTAGATTTGATTAATTGAGTTGTGATGTTTCATCCATTATAGAAGACTGGACTAGGTTGCAAGACTGAATAAAAAAAGATAAGTGACCTGAGAACTAACATTCATTTCACAGACAATAGATGCAATATGACCACTATTTTAAGGTCCTGCTATCACATGACTTTCCTCCCATGATGGACTTACTCTTAAACTATGGACCAAAATAATCTCTTACTTTTAAATTTTCTTTTAGTTGAATTATTTATCAAGTAAATCTGCCACGCAGACCTTGCGTGACAGCAGTATTTGAGGCGAAACCTTCAAGGAAGGCAGTCTCCTTCACCCGCATCGTCACCTGGCACCCCTTAACTCAGAGGTAGCCCAGATATGTCCTTGTACTCTGGTTCTAGGTATTCACCAAGATAGGACAGCTAGCAAAAATCAGACATGTCTCTCTGACCTGTGTCACTAAGTGTTCCAACACCCTAGCCAAACCCTGGCCTGGAATTTCTGACTACTTGCCTCCAGCATTGTGGGTAGGGCATTGAAGTTTACAGAATGGGAGACTAATCCCAGGGCAAGGTCAGGTAGAATCCATATTTTCAGTAAACATAGGTGGGCCACAATAGATCTGCAGTTGAATCACTCCCAAGAACTAGTTTAACAAAGATTCCCTGTGGCTAATCTCTGCTAGCCCAGTATATTAGCATAGATGAAGAATTAAGTAGATCCGCCCAGATGAAACCTAAACAACAAATTGAATAGGAACTGTTTACACAATGACTTCTCTTTCAGATTGCAATCGCTACTTAGTTCCTGCCAATTTATATGTATATACTTTGCTGCTGACCCATTGTGTACCTAACTGTAAGATAAGTACCTGCACATTGTTTAATGTATCTTGACCATTGTACCACCTGATTCTTTTCAATCTCTTTTGCTCTCTCTCTTGCTCTCTGACTCACCGACTGAGATGGACTAAGATCTAGATTAATGTAGTTTGCAGTCCCCTGGGCCCAGAGCGCTTGGGCCCGGGGGATGCAGTGCCAGTCCAGAGGAGATGGCTGCTGCTTTAGACCCAGTGTATTTCAGGTAGCCTCAGATGTACCTCAGCTACTGAGCTGCCAGATTTTTCTCTCTCTTTTACAATGATTGTAAAAGTCTGATGCCATATTTAAGAAATACATTCAGATCCTATACTTTATGTGTCGTCTCCGCCATCATTTCATCGCCTATGCCTTGTCAACCTGACTAGGACCCCGTTTCTCCCGCGGGTTGAGGGAGGCCCAGATCGGCCAGCCCGCGGCATAAACCCAAACAGTAACTAAGACAGAAAATCTGTATTGAGAGGGAAATTTTTACTGAGATAAACCAACCAAGATGCTGCTTAACCCACTTGCCCTGGCTAAGCTTCTTTCCCTCCAATCAAGTCCATTTTGCAACTGTGCCTGGATATCCCGAGGGGAAAAGCAGACCCAGGGAAGGAGCCTAATGTACATAAAACAGGAACTTTAGAGGAATAGGTGAGGCTGTGCACATAGATGTTTGACCTGTGTAATTGGAGCTATCTAGGCAAGCTAATGTCATTATGAGTGACAAAAGCTAGTCCTATTGTTTGCCATGATGGATTTTGGTCTTGATTTGTCAATTCTAATTGTGCTCTCAGTATTCATTTTTGGAATGGGAGTATTAACTGTGTGATATTGTTTATTGCTTATTAGAAGTATTTAGCTGTTTTGTTTATAAGAGCTCCAAGTTGCCTTGATTCACAGCTGAGATCTTGATTTTAAGATTTTGGAATTATTTAGACTACAGGAGCTTCCAAATTTGAATTTATTTATGTGTCACTAATGAAGGAGTTTTATACATTATCAGAATACTATATTATTGATTATGTTATGTTTCCTTATCATAAGCATTGTTATTCAAAATGTGCGAAATAAATGTAAATTATACAAGTTTAACCAATTTAGAAATACATAAAGAGAATATATGAATTGTTCATAAATTTCAAATTAATATGAATTATCCCAGTAATATGACCTGCTTTATTGAAAAAAATTAAAATATCCTTAAAACTACTTCATAATAAAATAAATATAATTCTATAATTCTAAGGATGAATCTCTTGAATTGACTAAAATTGAATCATGACATAATAATGATCCACTAGTCTATTAGAAAGTTGACTGTTTTCTACTTTACCATAAACAACTTATATATTTCACAGCTCCTTCCCACTTCACAGTATCTTCATGAAATTTTATTTTTCTTGAGATGTTCTTAAATGTGAGTACTGTATTTATGTAAATAATTCTGTTTAAATAGACTACATCCATTATATATAATGTCAGTTGTCTGAAGCATATATTTATTCCATATGTATGCCATTTTCATTAAGTCAGTTCATAATTAAATGAAAATTATAAGGAACTGGAACACATAGTTTGTGTACGAAAATTCAAGCAAGTATTAGAAAATACCCACACTTGTGGAGTTTCTATCCCCTTCCGCGCCGACAGACAATCCTTCCTAATTTTCTTCCTGAAGGATACTGAAGCTCCATCCACTGTTTGTCTGTAGGTGTTTGTATCTGTCTGAATCAGCTGCTAGGTGGGAACTCTCAGAGGACTGCCATGCTAGACTCTTGTCTGAAAACATAGCAGAATATCATTAGTAATGTTAGGGATTGGTGCTCGCCTATGGGAAGGTCTCAAGATGGCCCAGTTATTGGTTGGCTATTTGCTCAGTCTGTACTCTGTTTCTTGTCCCTACATTTCTTTTAGACAGGAAATATATTGAGTCAAAATTTTGTGGGTAGGTTGGTGTCCCTATCCTGCCACTGGGATTCCTGACTTGCTAAAGGAGGTAGCCTCTTCAGATTCCATATCCCCAGTGCTGTGAGTCACAACTAAGAACACCCCCATTGATTCTTGGGCACCTCTCTTATCTCACATCTCTGTCTCATCTTAGAGATGCCCTCACCTCCCCAACCCTGTCAGTTGCAGATACCCATTCATTCTCATGACCATCTGCCCTTCTTCTGTCCCACTTCTCATCTGATTCTGAAGCCCCTATCCATTCCCAGACTCAGTTTTCTCTCTCCATTTGCCTCATTACTATTTTATTCCCTGTTCTAAGTGTGATTCAAGCATCCTGCCTTGGGCCCTCCTTCTTTAGCTTTATTTGGGTCTATGGATTGTAGCATGAGTAATATATACTATGTCTAAAATACACTTGAAAGTGCATGCATACATGTCCTTTGGGGTCTGGATTAGCTCACTCAGGATAATATTCTCAAGTTCCATCCATTTGTTTGAAAAATTTATGATTCTTGTCTTTAATAGCTGAATAGTATTCCACTGTGTAGATGTACCACATTTACATTATCCACTTTCAGATTAGGGATTTCTAGGGGTTTGTTTTGAGTTTCTGAGTACTAGGAATTAAGCTGCTATGAATATAGTTGAGCAAGTGTCTTTGTGGGATGGTGGAACATCTTCTGGGTGTGTGCTCAGGAGTGGAATAGCTGAGTCTTTATATATGACTATTCCCAGTTTTCTGAGAAACCACCAAATTAACTTGGTATTTTTTTTCATGTGTAGTATACACTTAATACTTTTTTGACATTTGCTTATCAATCAATTCTATAATTCTAATTTCATGTCAGTGGCATTTGTTGTTATAAATAACTTCAAGTTAGTGTTTTTAACATGTTTGTTTTCATAGTAAATATGATTTTATCTAAATTGCTTTTATTCATACACTTGATGCATTAGGAATATTTGGCATTTTTAAGAAGCAGGAACTGAAAAATATTGCATGGAGAAATACAACAGAGAGAACACAGTTCCAGTTAACATCAAGTTATTCTGCTGCTCATTGATATTGTAATAAGACATAATAGAAATAATGAAAGTCACCATTGAAGAATATCACTATCCTTAATCAGGTTAGATACAAATTATTTAGTATCCTACCTCAGGTGCTTTGTGGCTTCAATTAATTGACAGAAAATAACACTGTCAATTAAAAATAGAGTAAAAAGTAGGTCATTGCTAAAATCAGTTTCTTTGGAATCAAAGGAATAGGGCTAATAAATTGAGGCCTAATTGAAAAATGTGAACACATGGGTACTATGCCTGCCTTCTGTTTATCCATAATTGAACATGCAGCATCTGAATAGTGGAATGAATAAAATAAATAGATAAATTATGTTGTGATTAGTAAAATTATATTTTCAACTACTTTAACTATTTTCTTGTTGATATAAATGCTAAGCTTCCTAGATTTAAATATGATGTGATGGGAGTAAATAAGTCCTTAGCACATTTCTACAGTTGTGACTGCAGTCTTGGATATATATACAAAGTACATCCAAAGAAATACTTGTCATGTGTTGTAACATTAAGGGCATAGAAAGTTTTATATCCAAGTGGGAACAGAATTCTTGCTCCAATCTAAAACCTCATTTACCTATTGAATATTCTGGACTACTGAACTTCTATCAGATTTTGTCACAAAACTAGCTTTACAGTATTATAGAGCATCTCTAAGCATGTATTTCCAATCATTTTCAAATTCTTCTTATAAAACAATTCCAAAGACCTAAGATCATGAAAGTATGGTATATTTATATCAATGTTGCTACACCTTGGTGTTACTGGTAAATTTCCTGTATTAATATCTCTTGTGTTGTTGTGAAAACAACTGATAGTATCAAATTAAAGTAAGAAATTATATAGATATATGCATATAATTTTTATATATGTGTGTAAATGATGGGGGGTGACGTATACATTTTATACCAATCCATGCAAGCCAGATGCATTGGTATTCTGGGTATGAAGTTAACTATAGTTTTGGACTTTCTAACGAGTTTGGGGAACTAAATTTAGGTCTGTTACAAGAATAATATGCACTCTTAATTGTGAGTAATTTTTCTATTCCCAATACTAATATATTTTGAATCATGATCATAAAAGGATTTAGAAATTCACAGCACAGAAAAAGTAAAACACTAACGTAGTCCGCTGCAGTGAAAGCCTGTGGTTGCATCCTCTACTGCAGTGGATGGTAAGGTTTATATCATTAGAATCCAGGAAAAGGGTTCTAGAGCAAAAGAATAGTATAACTTCCAAGTGCTGATTCCTATTAATGGATTTCTAACAACAAGGCCATTCCTGAAAGGTCTTATAGTTTTCTAAAATAGTGCACCACCACTGCCCAGTCCAAATAATAATTTTATATAATAAAAAGAAAATGAAAATCTCAAAAATGATATTGGATATTGTAAAATGAAAATAATATTAAAAAAGGATGCAGTATGGGGAAGGATTTCCACATTGTTGATCAACATATAAGTAGTATAGATACTTTGGAAGTATGATAATATAATGAAGTGAAGATAAAATAAATAATTTAAACAAAACCTTACCATCCACTGTGATAGAGGCAGTAATTAGAAATCTTCTACCTAAAAAAGACTAAGACCAAGTGCATTTATTGGAGAATTAAATCTCACATTGCAAAAACAACATGGAGATCCTTCAGAAAATTAATAGCATACAAATAATATTTATTCCACCTTTCTTACTCATTCATATCCAAAAAAAGGATGTGAAAAAAACTATGGCTGATAACTATACACTCATTTTTGCTGCAGCACTATTTTCAGTATGTAAGGTAAAGAATTAGTCTTGTCAACATGTGCAATAGAAAATACAAATGTTAAATAGCAAAAGAAAATTATATATAAATAAACATATAACAATATATAAAACATATGTATGTACATGCATATATAATACTATATAAACATCTTCACATTACAAATAGATATAGTTATGGAGGTAGAGGCAGAGGTAGAGATAAATAGTATGCAACGTGAAGGAAAGTTGAAAGAACTAGTGCATGCTATGTTAAGAAAAATAAGAATGACAAATAAAGACAAGTATCGAATATTCTCACCTAAATAGAAATTCAGGGGAAAATTATCTGATGGTCAAGGGGATGTTAGTCAGAAGGGGTTGAGGGTCAGAAAGTTAGGGGGAAGGAAAGGATTAAATAGGGTGTGCATATAGTACTCATTGTGCTGTGTATTTGTGGATGAAAACAAAAGATCCAATTCATTTGTACAGTTAGTCTATGTACATAAAGAAAGAAGGGATATCAAATATCAAATAAGAATTAAGTCTGTTATAAAAGTTCAAGTTATCATTCTTGGATCTGTCTCCACAATTAATGGTGGTTTAGACACAAATCTGAATTCTCTCTCTAAGTCTAACCTCAGTGAGTTTTTGTCTTTCTTTTTTTCCATCATTTTTAATTATTTTCTTTATTTATATTTCAAATGTTCTGCTCTTTCCTGATCTCCCCTCCAAAAAACCTCCTATTCCCTCCCCCTGCCCCCTGCCCCCTGCCCACCAACCCATCCTATCCTGCTTCCTGACCTTGGCATTCCCCTACACTGGGGGATAGAGCCTTCACAAGACCAAGGGCCTCTCCTCCCATTGATGACTGATTGGGCCATCCACTGCTACACAGGCAGCTGGAGCCCTGAGTACCACCATTTGTACTCTTTGGTTGGTGGTTTAGTCCCTGGGAGCTCTGAGGGTACTGGTTAGATCATATTGATGGCTGCAAACTCCTTCAGCTCATTATGTCCTTTTTCTAGCTCCTTCATTGGGGTCCCTGTGCTCAGTCTAACGAATGGCTGTGAGCATCCACTTCTGCATTTGTCAGGCACTTGTAGAGCCTCTCAGGAGACATATATATACATCAGGCTCCTGTCAGCAAGGATTTGTTGGCATCCACAATAGTGTCTGGTTTAGATGATTGTACATGGGATGGATCCCCAGGTGGGGCAGTCTCTCAACTGTCATTCTTTCAGTCTCTGCTCCACACATTTTTTTTTTGTATGTAACTTCTTCCATGGGTATTTTGTTCCCTTTTCTAAGAAGGATCAAAGTATCAAAACTTTGGTCTTCCTTCTTCTTGAGTTTCATGTGGTTTCTGGATTGTATCTTGAGTATTCTAAGATTCTGGGCTAGTATCCACTTATCAGAGAGTGCCTACCATGTGTGTTCTTCTGTGATTGGGTTACCTGACTCAGGATGTTATCCTCCAGATCTTCATTTGCCTAAGAATTTCATAAATTCATTGTTTTTAATAGCTGAGTAGTACTCCCTTGTGTAAATGTGCCACATTTTCTGTGCCCATTACTCTGTTGAGGGACATCTGTCTTTCTTATTGCATCTAGTTTTTGTCCTCTTTTGCTATCATCTCTTGGAGGCAACAATATCTCAGCCTATTCTTTTTGGAGAAGCAATTTGAGGGAAAAATGATATCTCACAGAAAGGTGAGGTAGAGGAGAGCTGGGAGGACTGGACATAGAAACTGTGGTTTGGATGTATTGTATGAAAGAAGAATATATATTTTTAAATAAAAAATTAAAAAGATTAGTGATGGTTTTGTAAATCTTCTTTTGTGTAAGATTAGTGGAAGTCCTAATTCAAGTTAAATTCTTACACTTACATTGACCTGAAATTTTTTTTAAACTATGATAAACTAAATTCTGAAAAGTATAGTAATTAAGTTTCAGAATACAGGTGAGGCGGAAAATATCCTTAGAAGAAACTGAGTACATTCAGTAGAGACCTCTGCTTTGGGTGTGATAAATATTACATATACTTACTTACATGAAACTAATGTATATTTATCTCTCATATATGTGTGTATATATAGAATTATTTGCCAAGTATATCGCTATGCTTCTTTCATGTTATATTTAAGTTCATGAAATTTGTTCTTACCACTGAACACAATTCATTTTTCATCTATTATATAAGTGACATATTCTGATTTTCAATATTCCAAATCATGCCATAGTGACTGTGGCATAGTTTAGAGTGTCATTTGATGAAGAATTATTCGAGTTTCACTGAATACTAGAATCCTTCATGGTATAATTTGATTTATTGCTGTCAGATTCCACTCTAAGTTGGTTTCTTTGATCTGCATTTTCATCAATAGAATATAATTATATCCAGGCACCTAATTCCTATTTCTAATATTATTTATCAAGTAAGCATAGTGTAATATCTATGTTAATGTTTTTTGTTTTACTTTGATTTATAGATTTTCATTCTTCATATAATTGTAGTTTTTCTAGACTTCTATATCATCTCTCTGTTTATTATCATTGCTTCGTCATTGATGATTTAGTCTTTTCTTGGTGATATGTGGAGGTTTCTTGTTTATATTAGTTTTTCTAGAGTTTTAGATAATATTTTCTCTTAATATGTGTCCATTTCTCTACATATGTGTTCATGGTATGTTTTATTTGCTTGAATATAAAAATCTGAGTTTGGGTATATTCTAATTCATCTGTTTAAAATATTTTCTGCATTGTGCTTTGAGGTATATAGAAATCTCCCAGCTCTCTAATACAATACTCCCAGACTATCATTTTTTCCAGATATGCAGATCACTTTTTCTCAGAATTGCAGATCATAATTAGGTCTTATCTCCACTGGAGTTTATATTTTAATAGGGGACTCATTAGAAATTTAGTCTTATTTTTTCCCATTTTATTTTTCCAGGTTGTCATCATATCAAATTATATTTATCTACTTGTTTGTATTGTTAGTCTATTGTGTATTGTACCTGGCCTAGAGCTGATAGCATTGCGAGGTAAAATAAAGTTCCCCTAAGCCCTTATCATCGCCATTATAAGAAATCTCAGGGAATGACATGCAGAGCAATAAATGATGTGGGAAGTTAAGAACAGGTAGACCATGGAGAAAAGTACAGTACATAATGAACCCCAGAAAGATGAGTATCTTACCTCTATCACCAAGACAGAGAGTCACTATTTGAACAAGACTATAGGAGTAAGTTCAGCAATTGTATCAACGAAAAAAAAGTGAAAAAAAAAAATCAAATCAAATCAATTCTCATCAAATTCCTCCTCTCTCTAGACAAGGGTTACAAAGGGCCCACCTATTCAAATCATGTGAGCGTGCTTACAGTTCTGTTTTGTTCAATATTCTAATCTGTTGATGCTTCTGAAGTCCTCATTTCTAATTGGAAGAACTTTTTGAATGCATAGGTCCATCTCTGGATAGTAGCCCTTTCTTTTGTATTTTCCCTCTTATTATAACTATTTATTTAATTTTATTTTTCAGATAATTATAAAATACCTATCTTCCCTTTCCTCATGACAAACCCTCCTTTATACTGATCCTCACTCAATTCATAGCCTCTTTTTTCACTAAATATTATTTTATTTGTGTATGTATATATTTATATACTTATATGCTCAGTGTGTCTGATATAACATAAATGAATTTTTTTCAGGGCTGCTTCATTGGCACTAGGCAAGCAATGGGGGAGCCTTCCCTGAAGGAGGCAATTCTACCATTCCCAGCTTTCTACTGTTATCTATATTTCTTTATTTACAGTTCTAGTCTCATGGCCTTTTCTTCACCATTTGACATATCCCTTGGTATCATCTTTTTTGGCGTCACCTCACAACTTCTCTCTCCCAGATCCACTCTCTCTCTGTTCTCTATTCTGAAAATAAAAGACCTCCAATAGATGAAAGTGAAACATGATAGTACAAATAACAACAAGGCAAGGCAAAATCCTTCAAATCAAGTGTTGACAAAGCAACTTAATAGGAGAAAATGAGACTCAAGTGCAAGCAAACAAATCAGAAACATCTGCTTCCACTATTAGGAGTCCCATAAAACACCAATCCAACATCTGTAATATGTATGCAGAGAAACTGGTACAGACACATGCAGGTTCTGTGCTTGGTGCTTTACTCTCTGCGAGACCACATGAGCCCTGCTAATTTAATTTGGTGGGCCAAGTTCTTCTGGTATCCTCCTAAACCTCTGACACATACATTCTCTCCTCCCCCTTTCTGATAAGGTTGTCAGGTCTTCAAGATGATAGTTCCAAAGGAGACCTCCAGTTTAGACTCTCTCCATATAATATCTGACTGAGGGTCTCTGCTCTTCTCTCATCAGCAACCAGAGGGAGCATCTCTAATGATAACTGGACAAAGCATAGCAGAGCACAATGTATGAGCAAAGCAGAATATCACTATAAACCACTTCATTATTTTCTTCTCTACTCTCTCCCTCCCTCCCTCTTCCTCCCTCCCTCCC